>WBZZ01001679.1:0-5000 GCA_019918135.1 Paulinella micropora
ACAATTATTTTTAGATTTATTCGAGCTTTTACCGTTAGGTGGAGCCCAAGGTCGCTCCAGTACGGCTGACTCAGCAGGGCGAAGTAATCCAAAGCGGAAGTAGTCGGATTCATGTACGCCAAGAACGTCCTATCACAGCACCTAATCTAATACAGATACAGAATCGCATGTGCATACCCCATCAAAATTTCTTCTTTATCCTCTTGCTTAGCCTTGGGCGGAAACTTACAGTAAAAACGCTTAGTATTTGGCACTTTCCAGTGCAACAAGGAATCAAGCACCCCCCCCCCCCCCCCATTCGCTAATGTAGGGTAGCTCGCGACCAAACATGCCACTACCGCGTTCCAGCGTTCTTGTCCTTGCTGTTCTTTTCAGCCTCGCTGCCCTTGGTGCTCTTGGTTGCATGCTCAGCCTTGCTGTCAGTCTGGATCACGTTTCTTGCCATCTTGATCTAGTGCATTCTCCTCCATCGGTTCTCGCCGTCACCTCCCGCACCCTTGCCCACCGGCAGAACTCTTTCCTGCTCAAGTAAACCGGCCCTAGCAGCGGCTGACACGTTCTTGATTCCCTGCAGTGTCCGGAGCAACTCCTTCCGGTCATCCTCAGTTTGCTCCTTTTCCTCGTCCCGACTAACAATACATCCATCAAATTTTGCGCATGTGACTCACATTAGCAATATTACCTTAAGTCGCCCCGTCCATGCTGCCCTGCACCTCCATCGCGTCCCTTTCAACACATAAATATATAAAATAGAAAGAAGCAGAACGAAAAATAGCAGCGTTTAACGATATGTACAGTTCAACACGAAACAGAAAAAAAAAAAATTGCAGCGTTTAAGTTTAGCTCACATCAACGCAACCAGAAAAGAAAATAGCGACACTTAGATATAGCTGACACCAACAAAACCAAGAAAAAAATAACATCATTTAGGTAATAAATAGCTCACATCAACTAGACAAGGGGAAAAAATGACAGCACTTACATATAGCTCACATCAACGCAACCAGGAAAAAAAAAATGACAGCATTTAGATATAGCTTACATCACCAAACCCAGGAAAAAAAATTCAAGTCCAAAACCACACGAAAGAAACAAAAAATAAAAATAGTACTTTCAAACGTTCTACGCGAAGCAAAAAAAAAAAAATGGCAGCATTTACCCTTAGTTCACATTAAAAACACACACACACAAAACTAAGTCCAAAACTAACTGAAAAACAAGCAAAAAATAGAATAGCATTTTTAAACGTTCCACGCGAACCAGAAAAAAAAAATGGCAGCGTTTATGTAATGCTCACTTCAAATAACATATGCATGTATAAAAAAAATTTAAATCATACCCAGCTTTTTTTTCATTGACAACCTCCCGCGAGGCGCGCTTGCTGCGACGTGATTTTTTTCTTGTTGCCGCCTTCGGTCAGGAGCGGAGCGAACATCAACAGCAATAGCAACAACAGCAACAAAAGCAGCAGCAACAATAAAAATAAGAGCAACAGCAACAGCAACAGCAGCAACAACATAACAACGATAGCAGCAGCAGCAGCAACAACAGCAACAACAACAACAGCAGCAGCAACAGCAGCAACGTTAACAGCAATAGAAACAAAAACAGCAGCAGCAACAACAAGAGAAGGTGGAGGAGGGGGGGGGGGAGAAGAAGAAGAAGCAGCAGCAGCAGCAGAAGAAGAAGAAGAAAAAGAAGCAACAGCAGCAGAAGCACAGCGACAACGTAACAACGATAGCAGCAACAATAACAACAACAACAGCAGCAGCAGCAGCAACAGCAGCAACGTTAACAGCAATAGCAACAAAAACAGCAGCAGCAACAACAAGAGAAGGCGGAGGAAGAGGATGGAGGGGGGGGGGGGGGGGGGGGAAGAAGAAGAAAGAAGAAGAAGAAGAAGAAGAAGAAGCAACAGCAGCAGAAGCACAGCAACAACATAACAACGATAGCAGTAGCAGCCGCAACAACAACAGCAGCAGCAGCAGCAACAGCAATAGCAGCAACTACAACAGCAGCAGCAACAACAAGAGAAGGTGGAGGATGGAGGAGGGGGGGGCGGGGGGGGGGGGGGGGGGGGGGGGGAAGGAGAAGAAGAAGCAGCAGCAGAAGAAGAAGAAGAAGAGTTGAAGAAGAACAGCAGCAGCAGCAACAACAGCAACAGCAGCAGCAAAAGCAACAACACAAGCGACAGCACAAGCACAACACAAGCAACAGCAGCAGCAACAACAACAACAACAACAGCTACAGCAACAGAAACACACACACAACACTCACACAATTACACACACATTTGTGTGCGTAATTGTGTGTGTGTGTGTGTTGGTGGTGTGTGCGTGTGTGTGTGTGTGTGTGTGTGTGTGTGTGTGTGTGTGTGTGTGTGTTGCTGTGCTGTTTTTGTTTTTCTTGTTCTTGTTTTGGACCGTTTTCTTGTGCTTTTTATTAAGCGGCGGCTTCGTTGGAGACCCTCGTTGCAAGCCAAGCAGCCGGCACGGGAGCAGCAGGGGGCGGAGGGGACGGAGGGGGTGGGGGGGCAGCCCTACGTCTTGCCCCCTCGCGTTTGCAACCGTCGCATCAAAAAGCTCCTTTTTCGGATCGATTACGAAATAATTGCCTTGAGGCACGTATTTATGGATGACGCTTTCAGGCACATTTCCCCACGGCTTGGCCTCTGGCCGAGGACCGGGGAAATCCCAATATTGGAAGGTGACGGTTTGCGGGATTACAAGATTTGCCAAGTTTTTCCAATCTTGGTTTCCGTCGACTTGCAAAAAAACTCGCTGCCTTTGGGCGTCTCTCTCGACGCGAAATGCGTCGATGCGCTCGACGATTGCTTGTTCGCCTTGGTTCATGCTCGGAGTCGGCGTAACTTGAGTTTTTGCATGGCTTTTGCAGCGGGAACCCGTTTGACTTGAATTCTACCACTGATTCGGGGAAAAAGTCGACAAATGCCGTTTTTCCTCTGCCGGACCCAACGTATTTTTGAGGCTGCTATCTGGTGCTTCAGAACCGTTCTGCTCTTTCTACTTATCTCTTTGCATGCCCCTGGTATGTACAATAAGATGTCAAAATATATTTCATGTCATTTCTGACTTGTAGTGCCTCTGTAATCTTCCGTCACCTTACTAAATCAGCAAAGCTTAGGTAAGCTTCAACTTTTAGAAGCTGTGATTTTTTCATGTTTTTATACTGATATAAATTAATTTATACGCCCAGGAGTTGCTGGTATGTCTTTCACTATCAATGCCGACATGGCAACAGGGCCAAGTGAGGCAGCAATCAGACTTGCAAAGGATAAAGCTGCAAGGTCAGACACTTGTGCTATCTTCATACATACGTACATCAATCTGTCTTATTTTACAGGTTGGCCTGAAAGAACATGATGCCAATTTGCCAGGTGTGGGATAATCCATTGCATTTTTGTCCCGGCCCGCGCGGGGAAAATGACATTTGCTATCCACAAGTACAACTATGTCACAAAAACAAGTTTGGCCTGCTACGTGTCGGTTAACCGCGACCGTTACGTCCGTATCCTGACGTAGCAGCTACGTACCTGTTAACACTAGCGGTTACATCGATAGACGTAGCGGCTACGTGGAGGGCTACGTCAGGTGGCGCCAGGTGGCAGGAAACACCTGATTTTTCCGGTGGCAGGATTCTAGAATTTCTAAAAGCCAAACTTTGCTGCTTTCCCCTGCAAATTTGGCTGGTCATTTCAAGTCGGGGAAGTGGCATTCGACCGTTCAGGACACGCGCTATCCGAATATATAATAATCACTTTTCTGGTGGGCGGTGGCACTCACCCGGCCGGTCCGCACACAATGGTGGCACGCGTCCACGTGACCAGTGCTAGGTTCTTTACCTTCTCATAACTCTGGCTGACGTGTCCAACATAAGTCCCTGTCGGTCGGTCTGTCGGTCAGTCGGTCGGCCGGTCAGTCGGTCGGTCGGTCGGCGGGTGAGTGTCCCGTGTGCTAGTGTGTAGGGGGCCTGGGGGGGGCGTGTGCTAGTGGGGTAGGGGGGAAGTTGTCTGCTTCTGTCTCTGGTGTTCCCCTGTGTTGTCTCTGGTGTTCCCCGGTGTTGTCTCTGGTGTTCCTGGTGTTGTCTCTGGTGTCCTCTGGTGTTCCCCGGTGTTGTATCTGGTGTTCCTGGTGTTGTCTCTGGTGTTCTCTGGTGTTCCCCTTTGTTGTCTCTGGTGTTCCTGGTGTTGTCTCTGGTGTTCTCTGGTGTTCCCCGGTGTTGTCTCTGGTGTTCCCTGGTGTTGTCTCTGGTGTCCTCTGGTGTTCCCCGGTGTTGTCTCTGGTGTTCCCTGGTGTTGTCTCTGGTGTTCTCTGGTGTTCCCCGGTGTTGTCTCTGGTGTTCCCTGGTGTTGTCTCTGGTGTTCTCTGGTGTTCCCTGTGTTGTCTCTGGTGTTCCCTGGTGTTGTCTCTGGTGTTCTCTGGTGTTCCCCGGTGTTGTCTCTGGTGTTCCTGGTGTTCTCTGGTGTTGTCTCTGGTGTTCTCTGGTGTTGTCTGCTGCTGTCTCTGGTGTTCCCTGTGTTGTCTCTGGTGTTGCCCTGGGTGCATGGGAGGGGGGCCGTGCGTCCGTGTGAGTGTCCCGTGTGCTTGTGTGTGTGTAAGTCGCCATGACGGTATTAAGCGGTCCCAGAACTACCAACCACCGCGCCTGCGTCGGCTACCAAGGACGCCAGCCTACCTGCAGACGCGAGCACCAGGCGTCCGGCGAGCAGGAGCGACAGGCCCGAGAAGAAGGCTAAGAGGTTCCAGCCTACGGAGCGTGTGCTCGCGTGGAGGAAGTCGCGTGGCTTCGACAGGGACCAGGAGCAGGCGGCGGGCTGGGACACTTCCATGCTACTGGACGGAGTACAGTACCTTGCGAGTGAGCTTTCGCAACCAGGCCACCGGCAAGCTCAGGAAAGTCTACGAGCCCCTGGAGGCGGTCCTGGCCTGGAACGACGACGACCCGGTAGAGCACGCGCAGTGGGTGCGAACTATCAATGA
>WBZZ01001679.1:20000-28158 GCA_019918135.1 Paulinella micropora
CATTTCTGCACATGCGCCTCCATCGTCTCACCCGTGAGGGGAGTACGAAGAATTGACGATAGGCTCTAATGACACCCCCGCAAGGGCAGTTCCAACACTTCCAGACGGACCGGTATGTTCAATGAAAATACTGGTCCAGACGGAGCGGTATGTTCAATGAAAATACTGGTGGCACCGACGGGAATCGAACTGGCGACAGGGCCCAGATGGTAGAACTTGACCACTGGGCTATCACGGTGTCAATAATAATAAAAATAATAATAATAATAATAATAATAATAATAATAATAATAATACTATATCTGAGGCGTACTGATGCAGCTAATGGCATATCCTCAACGGACATAAGCCTCCAATACCCTTGTTCGAGGTCCTCCACCCCCCCGTGTCAGTCTCTCGCCTGATGATCGGGGCCACCGATGGAGCTCCTGAGGGCAAGACTGCACTAAGCCGAGGTTATTCCGCAGTCCCAGCAACCTCTTGCAAGACGTCACCGAATGTGCAAGTGCATACACCAAGCGCGGTTGCTAGAGCTGCCTCGAAACCCCACCCATAACAATCTGGTGTCTGCTGGGTCCTGGGCTATCAACCAGCATATGCGGAGTTTAAGATCTTTTACGCGCGCAACGACCCTCCTCCCCAGCATCTACCACCAAAGGGTTATGAGTTGGCGTCACAGTTTAACGCCTTGAGGCCATTGGGCTGGAACTCTGTTTAGCAAGTGTGACTAGGTTTTTTCATCGGGATTTCCCTCAAATATGTCACAGTCAACACTCCAAGGCAGATTTACTATATCTAAGGCGTACTGATGCAGCTAATGGCATATCCTCAACGGACATAAGCCTCCAATACCCTTGTTCGAGGTCCTCCACCCCCCCGTGTCAGTCTCTCGCCTGATGATCGGGGCCACCGATGGAGCTCCTGAGTGCAAGACTGCACTAAGCCGAGGTTATTCCGCAGTCCCAGCAAACTCTTGCAAGACGTCACCGAATGTGCAAGTGCGTACACCAAGCGCGGTTGCTAGAGCTGCCTCGAAACCCCACCCATAACAATCTGGTGTTTGCTGGGTCCTGGGCTATCAACCAGCATATGCCGAGTTTAAGATCTTTTACGCGCGCAACAACCCTCCTCCCCAGCATCTACCACCAAAGGGTTATGAGTTGGCGTCACAGTTTAACGCCTTGAGGCCATTGGGCTGAATAATAATAATAATAATAATAATAATAATAATAGTGCTTCTCTGTCAATGGCTGATGCATTTCTGCACATGCGCCTCCATCGTCTCACCCGTGAGGGGAGTACGAAGAATTGACGATAAGCTCTAATGACACCACCGCAAGGGCAGTTCCAACACTTCCAGACGGGCCGGTATGTTCAATGAAAATACTGGTCCAGAAATAGACCGGTATGTTCAATGAAAATACTGGTGGCACCGACGGGAATCGAACTGGCGACAGGGCCCAGATGGTAGAACTTGACCACTTTGCTATCACGGTGTCCATAATAATAATAATAATAATAATAGTAATAATAATAATAATAATAATAATAATAATAATAATAATAATAATAATAATAATAGTAATAATAATGATGATGATGATGATGATAACAATAATAATAATAATAATAATAATATAATAATAATATAATAATAATAATAATGATAATAATGATAATAATAAGAATAATAATAATAATAAGAATAACAATAATAATAATAATAATAATAATAATAATAATAATAATAATAATAATAATAACAACAACAATAATAATAATAATAATAACAATACTACTATATCTGAGGCGTACTGATGCAGCTAATGGCATATCCTCAACGGACATAAGCCTCCAATACCCTTGTTCGAGGTCCTCCACCCCCCCGTGTCAGTCTCTCGCCTGATGATCGGGGCCACCGATGGAGCTCCTGAGGGCAAGACTGCACTAAGCCGAGGTTATTCCGCAGTCCCAGCAACCTCTTGCAAGACGTCACCGAATGTGCAAGTGCATACACCAAGCGCGGTTGCTAGAGCTGCCTCGAAACCCCACCCATAACAATCTGGTGTCTGCTGGGTCCTGGGCTATCAACCAGCATATGCGGAGTTTAAGATCTTTTACGCGCGCAACGACCCTCCTCCCCAGCATCTACCACCAAAGGGTTATGAGTTGGCGTCACAGTAATAATAACAATAATAATAATAATAATAGTGCTTCTCTGTCAATGGCTGATGCATTTCTGCACATGCGCCTCCATCGTCTCACCCGTGAGGGGAGTACGAAGAATTGACGATAAGCTCTAATGACACCCCCGCAAGGGCAGTTCCAACACTTCCAGACGGGCCGGTATGTTCAATGAAAATACTGGTCCAGACGGATCGGTATGTTCAATGAAAATACTGGTGGCACCGACGGGAATCGAACTGGCGACAGGGCCCAGATGGTAGAACTTGACCACTGGGCTATCACGGTGTCCAATAATAATAATAATAATAATAATAATAATAATAATAATAATAATAATAATAATAATAATAATAGTGCTTCTCAGTCAATGGCGAATGCATTTCTGCACATGTGCCTCCATCGTCTCACCCGCGAGGGGAGTACGAAGATTTGACGATAGGCTCTACTGACACCCCCGCAAGGCAGCTCCAAGCCTTCCAGACAGACCATTACTTTCAAAGAAAATATCCTTTGAAAATACTGGCCCCGACGGAAATCGAACTGGCGACAGGTCCCAGATGGTAGACCTTAACCACTGGGCTATCGCGGTGCCACTAATAATAATAATAATAATATATACATACATATATATATATATATATATATATAATAATAATAATAATAATAATAATAATAATAATAATAATAATAATAATAATAATAATAATAATAATAATAATAATAATAATAATAATAATAATAATAATAATAATAATAATAATAATAGTGCTTCTCTGTCAATGGCTGATGCATTTCTGCACATGCGCCTCCATCGTCTCACCCGTGAGGGGAGTACGAAGAATTGACGATAAGCTCTAATGACACCCCCGCAAGGGCAGTTCCAACACTTCCAGACGGGCCGGTATGTTCAATGAAAATACTGGTCCAGAAATAGACCGGTATGTTCAATGAAAATACTGGTGGCACCGACGGGAATCGAACTGGCGACAGGGCCCAGATGGTAGAACTTGACCACTGGGCTATCACGGTGTCCAATAATAATAATAATAATAATAATAATGTATCTCCTGCCAATTGCTGAGCCAAAAGGCCATGTGCATCCAGTCCTCCATTCCATAAGGAAAGTCTCCACACCAATCGGTGGAATAAAGGAAGTGACGGCATAGAACATTACTCTAGGAGCTTTATACCAATCAGCCCATTGAAAAGGACCAATGGCCTATGTACTCCCTAATAATAATAATAATAATAATAATAATAATAATAATAATAATAATAATAATAATAATAATAATGATAATAATAATAATGTATCTCCTGCCAATTGCTGAGCCAAAAGGCCATGTGCATCCAGTCCTCCATTCCATAAGGAAAGTCTCCACACCAATCGGTGGAATAAAGGAAGTGACGGCATAGAACATTACTCTAGAGCTTTATACCAATCAGCCCATGGGAAAATAATAATAATAATAATAATAATAATAATAATAATAATAATAATAATAATAATAATAATAATAATAATAGTGTATCTCCTGCCAATTGCTGAGCCAAAAGGCCATGTGCATCCAGTCCTCCATTCCATAAGGAAAGTCTCCACACCAATCGGTGGAATAAAGGAAGTGACGGCATAGAACATTACTCTAGGAGCTTTATACCAATCAGCCCATGGAAAGGACCGATGGCCTATGTACTCCCTAAATAATAATAATAATAATAATAATAATAATAATAATAATAATAATAATAATAATAATAATAATAATAATAATAATAAACGAGCAAGCAAGCAAGCAAAGAATCAAGCAAATAAGCGTGTTGCAGGTCAGCAGGCGGGGCTTTCAGCTTGCTCTGCTCCTTCACAACACAAACAAACCAAGAAACAAAACTAGCAAGCAAGCAAACAAGCAAACAAACAAGCAAACAAACAAACACGCAAGCAAACAAAACAACAAGCAAGCAAGCAAGCAAGCAAACAAACAAACAAACAAACAAACAAACAAGCATGCGCGTTCCATGCAGGTTGGCTTTCTGCTTGCTCTGCTCTTACACAAAACGAACAAAACGAACAAAACGAACAAAACGAACAAAACGAACCAAACAAACAGAAAAGCTAAAGAAACAACAAAGCAAGCAAGCAAGCAAGCAAAGAACCAACAAACAGGAAAACCAACAAGCAAGCCTGTAGGGCGCCTACCTGCACGGTGTGCTGGCTGCTGGGCCGGCGCAAACTGAAGGACGCCACACTGGATAGATAGATAGATAGATAGATAGATAGATAGATAGATAGATAGATAGATAGATAGATAGATAGATAGATAGATAGATAGATAGATAGATAGATCGATCGATAGATAGATCGATAGATCGATAGATAGATAGATAGATAGATAGATAGATAGATAGATAGATAGATAGATATACAGACAGATAGACAGACAGACAGACAGATAGATAGATAGATAGATAGATAGATAGATAGATAGATAGATAGATAGATAGATAGATAGATAGATAGATAGATAGATAGATAGATAGATAGATAGCTATTTCTCTGCGTGCACCTGCATGCCATGTTGCCGGCCAGCGTCAGCAGCGAGCCGTACCACAGCAGAGGCACGCAGCCCAACCACCTCAACACATACCGCACACAAACACACATTAACATAATACGCTTTGTACGACAGGGCATGGTTTGTGTGTGGTTTTTTTGCGGATGGAGTATGTATGTTCCTAGACATAGACATACATTTCAGACATAGATAGGTAGATAGATAGATAGATAGATAGATAGATAGATAGATAGATAGATAGATAGATAGATAGATAGAAGATAGATAGATGAAATATCGACTAATGTCAGAAAAAAGGAGCTTCTGATTTCGTCAACCAGGAAGTCTGTGGGTAAAGTATTAACCCGATGCCCAGCTAAGCCGTGATGTTTGCACGGAAGGGACTGATACAGGCAATACCAAAGCTTCCTGGTACCAGGCGGGGCCAGGGCTCGTTCCATAAGCGCCCCTTGCAGAACGAGCTCCCACCTCCATTACAGAGGGCCCAGTAAGCAGATGGAGTTTCGAGACTGTTCGACAGTCTAGTATAAACCGACAGAGCACTGTGGGTTTTATTCCGGGCTCAACAAGCGAGAAAGGGCACCCTGAGGGAACAGGATTGTGCTTCCCGTCGCTATTTCGGCATGTGACTTATAGGCGTATGGCTAGGCACACAAAAGGCACCCCACCACGGGCCCAGCACACCCACACCATCCCCTAATTCTCTGTCTGTCGACAGATGGCACCCATTTCAAAAAAACCAAGCCCAAGGGAGGGTCAGTGAGATAGATAGATAGATAGA
Source organism: Paulinella micropora (assembly GCA_019918135.1). NCBI lineage: Eukaryota > Cercozoa > Imbricatea > Euglyphida > Paulinellidae > Paulinella > Paulinella micropora. Next base: position 25,542 of record WBZZ01001679.1, read on the forward strand.
TAGATAGATAGATAGATAGATAGATAGATAGATAGATAGAGATAGAAAGATAGATAGATAGATAGATAGATAGATAGATAGATAGATAGATAGATAGATAGATGGATGGATGGATGGATGGATGGATGGATGGATAGATGGATAGATAGATAGATAGATAGATAGATAGATAGATAGATAGATGGATAGATAGATAGATATGTTTAATCTATGGGCGTGGCTTAGCTTGAAAAGCCATGGCCTCCTATACTACCCCCGGACAAGAACTTTCAGCACCGGCCAAGCTGCACACCAACCACTGTCTCGCTGTGGTTGGTGTCTGTGCCCAGTTCAAGCCGAAAGGTAGCCGAGCCCTTTTGAACTATACGGGACAACACTAGAACACTCCCCAGGAGCGTGTGCCCTAAGGAGATGATGCACACGCAAGTCGAGGTTTCAGGAGTTCACGCTCGTTGTGAGTTACCTTTCTACAACCCCGACTTCATCAACCCTTTGCATCACGCCCCGACTTCATCAGCCATGGTCAGGAGTTGGTTGCCTGTTTAGCCCTTGCGCTGCGCGCGATTAACGGCGGACACAAAATCGTCACTGTAGGAGATAGTTAGATCTGAACCCTAGGCTGAGTTGCCAGTGGCAGAGACCGTCTCCAGGATAGATAGATAGATAGATAGATAGATAGATAGATAGATAGATAGATAGACAGATAGATAGATGGATGGATGGATGGATAGATAGATAGATAGATAGATAGATAGATAGATAGATAGATAGATAGATAGACAGATAGATGGACGGACGGATGGATGGATGGATGGATAGATAGATAGATAGATAGATAGATAGATAGATAGATAGATAGATAGATAGATAGATAGATAGATAGATAGATAGATAGATAGATAGATAGATAGATAGATAGATAGCTGTGCAGACCACGTGGCGGCGAGGCCTGCTCGCGCGAGCGGCGGCAGGTGCAGCAGCAGCGGGCCGGCCGTGTACGCCCACAACACACAACACAGCTCCACACCCTGCACGAAAAGACATAGATCACATAACATAACATACATACATACATACATACATACATACATACATACATACATACATACGTACATACATACATACGTACATACATACATACATACGTACATACATACATACATACATACATAAATACATACATATAGACAGACATGCGTACTGGCGGTGTACGCCCACGTCACACACAGCACTGCGCGCACATGCATGCATGCATGCGGACGGGCACTGTAGGCCCAACAAACACACACACACACACACACACACACACTCACACACACACAGCAGCAGCAGCAGCAGCAGCTCCACAGCCTGCAGGAACACCAGAATCAATCACGTCAACATCAAGAACGAGTCTGGGGCTTGGCACCCTGCAAGCATCAGCTCACACCTCCGTTCACATACAAACATGCATGCATACATAGACACATACGCACCCACCAGACTTCGCGCAGCAAGCTGAGCACAGGCGCCACCAGCAACGCTTTCACCCGACGGCCTGCCACCTGCGACCATATCATAGCATATTGATAGTGTGATATGATATGATATTGATATGATATGATATGATAGATGAGATGAGATGATATGATTTGATGTGATGTGATGTGATGTGACGTTATGTGATGTGATGTGATGTAACATGATATGATATGATATGATATGATATGATATGATATGATATGATATCATATATGATATGATATGATATGGTATGATATGATATGATATGATATGATATGATATGATATGATGATATGATATGATATGATATGATATGCATATCATATCATATCATATCACATCACATCACATCACATCACATCATATCATATCATATCATATCATATCATATCATATCATATCATATAATATCATATCATTGCCATGCCATGGCATGACATGCCATGCCATGACATGACATGACATGACATGCCATGCCATGCCATGCCATGCCATGACATGACATATGACACGACACACATGTTGATGACCTGCCAGGGCGTGACGCTCAGCGTGCGCGCCTGCCCCATGCTGCGAGCGGCTGCGAGCGCGGCCTGCACCACACCACACACATGAGATAGATAGATAGATAGATAGATAGATAGATAGATAGATAGATAGATAGATAGATAGATAGATAGATAACAGATAGATAGATAGATAGATAGATAGATAGATAGATAGATAGATAGATAGATAGATAGATAGATGAGATGTCGCAAAGGAATGTAGTCCTTGCAAAGGAACGCAGTTTCACATCAAACAATAATTTGTGTACTGTGCATGTGTCCGGGATGGGAATCACGGGTAGACTGTGTTCTGGAAAAAGAAGAGGAGGAAGGACGTTGAAGAAAAAGGCAATCTAGGAATGGAGAGTGGGAGGATAAGGAAGAAGAGAAAGAAAAGGAAGCCGTTAGTCCAAGTGTTTTGAGCACCGTAAGCTTGCGCAAGCTACAATGATGACATTGTGTAAAGGCCTAAACCCCCGAAGGGACCTAGCCCGGGCTATGCAACACTGGACGGCTATGACGGAATGCAGGATGAGAGATAAGGGGAGGATGAGAGGGAGGGCGGT
>WBZZ01001680.1:0-17500 GCA_019918135.1 Paulinella micropora
TTAGCTGGAAAATCATTTTTTTGTTTTTGGTGATACAGATGTTATAAATGTGTGTAATCATGAAGCTCATTGTTCGAACAATAATTCATCACAAAAAAATGTCGGAGTAGACCCTACTCCGATGTATGCTCACTGTGATTGCTCCAAACCTTTTACACAATCTCGTATTTCGCGCATTTTTTTTGTACATTTTGATAGAAGGAAGTTGGAGAGCAGAACCCTGCGTCTAAGTTTACGTACTTACCGTACCAGAGCAAGAGAGAGTACTGGAGGTGTGCAATCCATCAGGCAGAAATCGAGTATCAGTGGGTGGACTGGAAGAAGAGTGAATCCATGTTCCGCAAGATTTGGAAAGGAACCAAGCACAAACCATCGCTGTTCTGGAACCTCCGCATCAAGAAGCATGCTCCCATCGGAAAATGTGGTGTTTGCAAAGGAACCTTTGATCTTCTTTTGGCAGCGCAAACCAAAGAAGAGATTCTTGAGGTTCGTCGGCGCAGGTCTGAACATTTCCAAGAGCTTCGTCAGGACAGGCAGGTCTACGCAGACCACGTCAAGAAGGCGACCCATCACTGGATGGATTATGCCAGCATGGCGATCGATGGTATGGACCAAGCGAAAACTGCCGTTCCATTTGGAAAGAGGGACCGCGAACAACAGGCCCAGACTACCCAAGCACGAGTCATCTGTGTGCTAGTTCACGGGGTGGGATCCTGCTTCTATATTGCACCCGCAGATATACCGCACACTGCCGACACGACTATCACTTGCTTGATTGACTCCTTTCGTTTCCTGAAAAAAACGAACGGTCGAGTTGCACCATACCTGTTCATCCAGATGGACAATACCAACTCAGACAACAAAACCCATGTTTTTTTCGCGTGGGCTGCTTCTCTTGTCCAAGCAGAGGTTTTCAAGCAGGTAGAAATCAGCTTTCTGGGCGCGGGCCATACCCACGCCGACGTCGACCAGCAGTTTTCTTGGATCTCCAGATACCTGGGAAGAAATCCTGTGCACACTTTTCCTGAACTGGCGCGCCGCAGCTTGTCGGAGAGCTCTGCCTAAAGATTGCATCCATGCTGTTGTGCTAAAGCGCAACTGGATTGTCAACTTCAAACGCTTCTACGAAGTGGGAGATCGTTTAAACAAAACGATTTTTCATGGATCTCGCGATATCCACGGGTTCTTGTTTGATGTTACCTGTGTCGATGAACGAGGGCAGGTGCGCCTACAGACCAAGGAATGGATGCGCATGGAATGTTGGATACCGTCCCAAGAAAACATTCAGCTCGTGCTGCCCAGACAACTCTACGTTGTTCCAGCCATTTCCCTGTTTTCCATTACGGAGCTTGACAATGTCATCTCCAGCCTTGCCAGACATCTCAAACAGAACGAGGGTGAATTGCAAGAGGAGGATTTCGATTCCGACACTTCCGCTGCAGAGCACTGGCAGGAAGGGCCTGGAAAACGAAGAGGTTGGCGTCGTGTGCCGACCGAAAACACGCTGCGCCACTGGCGAAAGTTTCGTGCGAAAGAGTTAAAGCAACAGTCGGAGGACTGTCAAGAGTGCTTGGAGCGGGCATCGGCGCAACGAGACGTCGTCATCAGTAAAATACTTTCTGATGAAGAAAATAAAATCAACCGCGCCAAGAAAACTAATGCAATACACGCAATCAAAAGACATCTGCTGCATGGAGATGGAGTCTGCAAGCGCAACTTAATCCTGGAAGAGGAAACCACCGGTGAAGACGCGTGGGTGTTTTACAAACAACTGCTTGGGGTCAACGACCCTGAAGGAAAACAAGAGGTCAAGCCATGCTGTTCAGTTTGCTATGTTTTGTTCCGTGCTATTTCTGCATACTACTTTTGCTGTGTAAATTTGTAATCAAAACAATAACACAAAAAAAAGTCTAAGTAGGGTCTACTCCGACATTTGAAACTTGTGAAACAAACTTTGAATCTAAATGCTGTTCCTTATCTGCTTTTTAGCCTGGGCAGGAGGAATCTGCGCAAGAACCTGAAGCCATGGACGTCGGATCTGGGGAAGATGTAAAGCAACAACCTCGCCCTGACAATGTTCAGCACCAAGCGCAGACAGAAAATTCTTTTTCTGGAGGATTCGGCTCCGGTACTGTGGTGCAAACCGAGCGGCAATCAACAGCTGCAAATCATGCTCAGACTTCCAGATTGAGGCAGCCGGTTGGCAAGGATAATGAAGGATGCGAAACGGATCTTTTCATCGAACGTGGTCGCCCTCAAAATTCTCGACCTTCAGGCAGTCGACACGAGGGATGTTCGCCCTGGCGGTGTTTTTCACCTGCTTAATGCGGAAAACGCACGAAAGAAATATCGAAGAGCTGGATCGTTTCGAGCTTCCCTTTCCAGACGCTGGTCGACCTACACAAAGAAATGAGAAAAAGAAGGACGTTTTGAAAAGTAGTCTGGTCAAGAAACGCAAGAGCTACTTGCAGCCCCACGACATGGTGTTGGCAAGGGTGGAGTATGGCCAAGGAGGCGAAGCAGCACAGCAGCCAGTTTGTCTGTTCAAGGTCGTTAAGATCTTCAAGGATCGGCACAAGCATGCTACCTGGATGAGGGTGCGATGGTTTGGCAGGAATAAGACGTCTTCTTGGGCAGGTACGTTGAGAAAAAAGAAAAGCTCACTGCGAAAGATCAGCAGGCCATGGAGAGGTTGCGCAGACGAAGGTAAGGATCCCAATCTTGAGGTCCGATTCAAGATCACGCCAGACAAAAACTTTTTCCTTTGCGCCGCGGATGGTCCAACTTTGTACAAGGTCGTAAATTTAACCCGCCACTCATCGTTCACTGGGGAAAAGAGGTCGACATACTGACAAAAGACACAAAAAAAAAAGGGGGACACAGTGGTGAGACTCATCACGACAGACGTTAGGCTCCTGAATCTTCCACTGCCGGTCTAGACATCGTTCAGGCTGTTGAGCACGCGCGCTCAAGAAACTAGCGCAAGATCAATGCTGTCAAGAAAAACATTTCTCAGGTCTCTCAAACTTCCAGCTCCGAATCGAGCTCTTCATCTGAATCGGACGATGAAGGATCCTCCTCTGAAGAAGAATCGCCAAAAAAAAGCAACAAAGGAAATGGTAATGTTGAATGCTTTACTTTTGAAATGGGATACCCAATCTTAGGTGTTGGCAATGAAATAGGTTTGATTTAGTTTCTAGAAAGATGTGTTTGGTCTAGTTTGATTTAGATTGTTATCAGCTCCTGACTTGTTAAAACAACATTACGACAGAGAGTAACAAATTCAGCAAGCCGCGCCGGAGCTAGGCATGTTTTTTAGAGATTCTTTCATCAGTTAGGCTGGGAGTCCATAAACTGGATATTGTAAATTACAAGCCGGCTGCAATAAGTGAGTGATCACAAAAAAAAAGTCGGAGTAGACCCTACTCCTGAAAATATAACTTGCAGGGATATGTTTAACCTCTCTGAAATAACCTCTCTGAAATTACTGCCCACAAGTGTAATTCTAGTGATAGAAATCATTTAAGCTTTGCATCGAAAAAATAAAGTAGGAAACTTGGTCCTCTGCGGATGGGTTTCCTCAGTTACTGCCTGGTAATTATCTACCACCTGCAGACAGCGGTAGACAATTACCAATGCACAACGATGATGATGTGGCGTGATTGGCTGCTTTTACGCGAGATTGAACGTACTACGGAATAATTCCTTCTTTCTCTGTCTAAATTCAGTGAGGTAAATATTCAAAATTACCTCACTGCATTCAGATACGTCGAACCTTGATTTTTTTCTTTACTTCTTCGGACGGGATCTTCTCGTTCCTTCTTCCTTGGTTCGTGATTTTGGTTTTTTCATTGCTTCTGCTCCAGCACTCAAACAAGATCAGAAGCGCTGACAAAAGCACCGTCGACGTGGTAGCTCATGCCTCAAGGATTGGTGACGACGTTTACAGTTAGGACCAGACCACACTCCAGTCCCGCGTGGTAAAATCCCTACCTTGCTCTCAATATTTTCTCAACCATTTGTCTCCCATTGATTTCCCAATTATGCACCCACAAGTACAATTTTTCTTGCCTTAAATATTTCAATCATCGTACTCAGGGAAAGAATGAAAAGCTACAAAAGCTGGGTTCTCTGAGAATGAACTGTTGCTTGTTGGAAAATTTGTATTTCTAAGTTGCGCGATTGTTGGCGACTTGGAAATGCAAATTTTCTGCGCCTGATGACAACGTTACTCGGGAGAGGTAGGATTGTTGGATAAATTGATTTTGTCTAACACTTCTACCTCGCTCGGACGCGGATGGTCCAGTCTGATATTACAAGTACCACTGGCAATCCTCGTATGTTTCCACGTCGTGTCATGATACTAGCTGGTCGTATAACCTAACCTGTGGAAACATATGAAGATTTACACAGATTGTACGATATGCTTCTGCGTCACTTGTGCGCTTGGGCGTACATTACTGTTGTTGTGCAGTCTGTTTGAGCTGCCGATAGTTTTTCTGAAATCGGCAGCTCAAACACATGCGACCTAGATGATCTTTTCAGTAAGGTTTCCCCCCTCTCAGATACTTTTAATTATGTGCACACAAAAAAAAGGTCGGAGTAGGGTCTACTCTGACTTTTCAAAATTCTGTATTCTATAGTCAACCCAACACAAACCAAATTCCATTACGTATTCCTATCAATTTTTATGTTTGTGACATACGAAGTATCACACAACTGCCTTTGGGAAGCTCAAAACAAACTTTTTTGTAATTTTTCCCTCCCTCCCTCCCCCCCCCCCCCTAAAAAAAGCAAATCCCATTTACGAAATAATTTTTCCTACCTCTTCAAGGTAGACGGTACCTTCGGACTGTGTCACAAGGTGAACGCAAGCCCATACGATCTCAACACCAAGCACAGCAGCGTAAGCGACAGGCCATGATCCATAGCTGGAAAAACCCGCTCCAGAGATAGACTACTGGTATTCCGGCTCGGAGAAATGCACCCCCGAAGCACACTGCCAAGGCGCGGTCCGAGACGCGTGCGGAGCGAGCCTAGCCTGTCCCGACCGGCTTACAGCCGACCCCAGAACTTAGTTCCGGAAACGCGCAGCAGTGTGTAGGCACCAAGCGCAACACATCTCCGGCAACAAAACACGAAACGTGTACCATCCCACTCGATGCTTATGCTTCGAACATTGGCTGTATCACAATGTCAATCGCCCCCTTCTCCGGGACAGCTGCGCTTCCGACCACACTCCCCTCAACATGAGCCGGAGATGTGCAGGACGCAGTGACAACCTACGGAGCCGTATCCGAATCCTATCAAACCCCATATTGTGGCCCAGCGAATGTTGCCGCATGACAGGGAACATCCCCCGATTAGCGGTCTAGACTGGCTCTCTATGAACATGACTTCTGACCCAGGTATTTTACTCGTCACACCAGATGACATCACATGCCTATTCCCAGACCCCGTTTTGATGCTTTCAGAGCGATTATGCAGACAATACCTAGACGAACAGAAGGAAAAGAAGGCAGAACCACCTAAACCCAAGTTCGGCCCGGATACTATTAGCTCCAACCTCACTCTCCCTCAGAAGAAAAGAGCGAAAGATTTTCTACAGCGTTACGGCGACTGATTCCATGAAAAGGCTGGCTGTTTTACTCACACCGTTATCTCTTTGAAGCTACGTCCAGGCGCACAGCCTATTTGGGTTCCCTGCCCTAGATGGACGCCTGCTGTCAAAGAGTTCCTGACCCAGTGTGCAGACGATATGCTTGCTACTGGCCGCTATAGTTTTGCCTCTCCTAATTGTGAGTGGGCTACTAGACAGTGCCCTGTAGGCAAGTTTAACTCCCTCTTGCAGGATCATTTCAAAGGCATCCGCATAGTATTCGACTACCGCGCGGTTAACGGCCGGCTCATCCTTCCGGTCCCCGGCCTTCCTAACCCCAATCTTCACTGTGAGCTTTTCGCAGGATCTCTCCGCGTTGGACATGGTTGATGGTTTTTTCGCACCTGAAGATCGACCCTACAGACGGTAGCCGCGACATCCTCGCCGTATGGACTCGTCGACACTGCACTTGTGGTCCCCAACTATATGACGCAGGGTATCCACCGCGCCCCTGGTGACTTTTTTTTTTTTTTTTTTTTTTTTTTTTTTTTTTTTTTTTTTTTTTTTTTTTTTTTTTTTTTTTTTTTTTTTTTTTGGCAATCTCCCTTTTTGGGGTCAGACGGTCGCAGCATACATCGACGACGTGCATCTGGCCCACGACGACTTCGACGTCCACATGGACCAGCTGGAGAAGCTCATGGAGGCTGCGGAGGCAGCCGGCTGTTACTTCGCAGCGGACAAGCTACGCATTGGCTACAACTCTCTTCTCGTGCTTGGCAAAGTATGCAGCAAGAAAGGTGTCGGGAAAGGTGTCGCCGCCGACACAAGCAAGATCGATGCAATCCTGAAGATATCTGAACCGCAGAACATCACCGAGGTCAGGTCAATACTCGGTATGACCAAATTTATTCAGGCGCATATTCCTAACTACTCTCGCTTGGTGGCACCACTCTCCGATCTACTCAAGTCTACGAACGCCCGACCTACGGGACCCAACTTTTTCCGTGAAAAAGAGAAGAAATGCTTCGCAAAGCTCAAGCGTGTCCTGACAACGCTACCGATCCTCGCCAAATACAACAAGACGCAGCAGCTCTACCTTCGAACAGACGCAAGCATCGTTGGCATCGGTGGATCTCTACATTCGGGCCCTGAGAAATCTGCACCCGTCATCTCTTATTTCTCGCTTAAATTCACTGATACTCAATCTCGGTGGGTCACGTATGTTCGGGAAGCTTACGGTATAATTTACTGAGTTCAGCAATTTAGTTACTATATTGATGCTAGTGATCATCCGCTGACTATCGTCACTAATAATCGCCCGCTCATATGGCTATACCACGCCAGAAGCCAGATGGTTGTCGGATGGGTCCTAGACCACCTTCAAACTATCCGCTTCAAGGTGGAATACATTCAGGGTAAACAGAATCTCCTTCCTGATGCCCTCTCTCGTGTTTCTTATATATCGCCCGGCCACTCTCCTCGGGGAAGTCGTAGCGACAAATCAGCTACTTGACACCACTCCCCCTATATCGATCGTTACGGTACGATACTTCATGCAACTCTCGCCGTGGGAATGCTAGCAAATTTTGCACGCCAAACTAACTCAGAAAACCTTCTCCTATCAGCTGCACTACAACTTATGGTGGAAATACCCTATCCATGCTCTATCTGGAAAGCTGCACTTGATCGCGCGAGAGTCTACCGTCTCTGCCCCGAAGAATGGAGTGATCTCGCCATCGTGATCCGGACCTTTGCCTACCTTCCGGAGGATCTGCGTAGTACGCTGACATATGCCGAACAATGGCAGTCCTTCCCACAAGCCACTGACTCATGGCAGCCATAATAGTATAGTCATTATTACTTACATCTAACCTCTCACCGTATACCGTACTCATAATTTACGACCTCCCCAATACGTATCTATACCATATACTCTAACTCCTTCATGCCCTGCAGGCTCCCGGTATGACTAACCGGGGGAACTAATAAATTCACCAAGGAACTGAAAAATTCACTAATACGTTTCAACTACTGATGAACAGGCTTATTGCAAAATACTATGACCTAATCTAACCTTTTTCCAATTTTACCAGTAATTTCCCATCCCAGGTGCACTGGACAATTTGCCTTTTTACTTTGACAATTTCCCCTTTCACCCATATCACCTTGTAATTTTTCAGAGTCTCACTGGCCGTGCTACTTAAACTTCCACTCTAACAAAACTACATCCGTTACCACGCAACCACAACCAATTCCGCATCACAATCTTCAACTACTATCAAGAACATTTGAAGTGAGCACAGTTCACATGCATTGAAAAACACATCTACCTTGCCCCTAGCTTATCCTTACCTTACTCGAGTCGGAAGAAACTCTACACTTACTTGTATTACTGGGTACATTCAAGTGTCAAACTCAGCCAGCGAATTTGAGTTAAGGGTCAGATTTCAGATTAGCGGTCAGATTTTAGATGTATGGTCAGAATTTAAATTAATTCAATGTAACGGTAATGTTTCGCAAAAATTATGCAGATTTTGCGGACGGATATAGCAGTTAAATTGAACTAATTTGAATTCTGACCACTAATCTGAAATCTGGCCGCTCATCTGAAATCTGCCCCTTAACATAAATTCTATGGCTGAGTTTGACACTTGAATGTACCCAGTAATACTAACGGCAAAGGGCGGGTGAGCACGGTCACTCGTGATCAATGGTAAACTCCTCAGGCTGTTAATAAATAACTATTTTTGAAAGCTTTGAGCAACTCAGCATGCTCGTTTTGAGAGGCCTTTACCGACTCCTTTCGGAGTCCACCGGTCCTGTGTCTCTAATACAGTAACCCAACTAAGGGAAAGCAATTTAATAAAGTGATTTCTGACAACTACAGATGACACGTCGCAAAACTAAGATAAGCGTAACGGAACTTTCAAAGATTTGAAATATAATGGCTGTCCCTACTTATCTAGAAATTTCTACTAAGACTGATTAAGTTAATACTGCCACTAGAGTGGCAAAGTATAGTGTCCGCTGTAATACTATCACTAAATAATTAAGTGGAATTAGTGCTATCCGTCCTTATGACGGGTAACGTCGGAAACGAAATAGGAATAACGCTCCCCCTTAGTTATTTGTCATAACTACTTCACTATCTTCAGTCAACTCTAACATATAGAAAAAAAATTTTCGAGCGCTTCCCGTTAGGGGTATCAAAAGTCCAGAAAATATATATATATAAATGTAGTAGAGGTGTGAGAAACAAGTGAAAATTTTGAGCGCTTCCCGTTAGGGGTATCAAAAGTCCAGAAAAAATATATATATAAATGTAGTAGAGGTGTGAGAAACAAGTGAAAAGAAAGAAGATTGACAGTTTATGCGTAGAAATAAAATTCTCCCGCGTCCCCGGCCACCAACGGCCTCGATCCCTCGATCCGATCCCCAAGAGCGGCCAGCTCAACACCTATAGGAGAGGACACACTCGCACAAAAGAAAACACAAAGAAAAACAAAACACAAAACATCGGTGAAACACCCATAATCATTCCGGGGATTCCGGAATGATAACCGTGAATTTGTTCAATAGATATAAGAACTGATCACGAGGCAACGGTTTGGTTAGCAAATCACCGATTTGTTTCTTAGTACTGACTTTAATAAACTTAATCTCACCATCTCTCTGTGAATGATGTATGAAATGTAGTTCGAGAGGTAAATGTTTGGTGCGTGGTCCGGATAATCCCCGTTCAGCTGCGAGAATTGTTTGGGTGTTATCCTCATATAATTCAACCGGACCTTTTTGCGGAATTCTGAGTTCCTGTCTAACATGACCTACAGCTAGACCCTCTCTAATACATTCAGCTGCTGCAAAGATTTCAGCATCATTCGAACTAAGGGCTATCCTACTCTGTCTCTTAGAAAGCCAACCTATAGGGTCCCCCCGCCCCCCCCCCATAGAATTACGTATCCAGTACGTGACTTTCCGGTTTTAGTGCAAACCTTATGGGCCGCATCAGGCCACAACGTGACTTTTGGATAGGATTGACCCTCTTCCGAGGATTTAGGCCCGTGAAATGCTAACCCGCGAAATGAGCCGATCAAATACCGCAATATCCTTCCTAACATGGCATAAGTGACTCCCTTATCTAAGGTCTGCATAACACTAGTTGCATTGAGCGCTTGTTCTATATCCGGCCGAGTCATCTTAGCTAAATAAAGAAGACTACCAACTATGCTAGCTATAGCGAACTTGCGCAACGCCGCATCATCGGACAAAGCTAAAGGCAACTGATCTAGTGCAGGGGTGCTTGCGGGGCGGGACTTATCATACCCAAACTCCCTTAACACCTGTAACTGGTATTTACGCTGATGAAGGACGATTCGTCCCCCTTCCTGTACTATTTCAATCCCTTTGAACTCCCTAGCAACTCCTAGCCGTTTTAGGGGAAAATGCTTCTCCAAAGCACTTGCAAAATCTTCATACGCCTTTTTGCTAGGCACCGTAAAGATTAAGTCATCCACATGGAAAATCCCCACTATGGCTTCTCTTATGGGCTTCTCTTTCTCAACAAACATACAAAGGTCTGAGTCTAAAAGCCTAAAGCCAAGCTCCTCTAACTTCGGGGCTAAGATCTCATACCACCTACGGCCTGCCTGCGGCGCGCCATACAAAGCACCATCAATACGCAAAATCATCCCCTCATGCCCCTCTCTGTCTAACCCATCAGGTGCATAGGCAAACACAGGGTCATGCATTCGCGCATTAAGGTAGGCATTCTTAAAATCAACGCCATACAGCTTATGGCCATGCCAAGCAGCAAGCTTTGCAAGCATGAGCAGCGAGCGGTGGGCGGCGCAAGGCACAAAGAGTTGGTCAGGGTTGTAACTAACACCTGCCTCTAACATATCACCTCTAAGCGCTAATCTAGACTTAACGAACTTACGTCCTTTCTCATCTAGTTTGACTTTATGTACCCATGTCAGCCTAACTACCTTGCTAACTCCGGACTCTTGGGCCGTCTTTGGGGACACCCATGTGTAAGTCTTGAAATCCTTAAGGGACTCCAATTCCTTACGCATGCCCTTAAGCACGTCTTTGGCGGACATGCCCTGCTCAGCTACATCTTTCGGGACACGAACGTTCAGATACAACAAAAGTTCATTCTGTTCATTCATGCAACAATCATAAGACAACATGACAGACTCTCTCTCTCCGACAGGCAATACGGACTCTTGTGGGATAATGGTGTATTTTTTTATTTCAGAGTCTAAGATCTTCTCTAATTTGCCCTCAAAATCAACAAAGTGAGAAGGTTTTCTCTGTTTATGCACTTTTAATCTCTCTGATTGGTTGAAGGGGTGTCTCACTACCCCTCTACGCTTAACTCTCTCCCACCCCTCTCCGTACTTCTCTCTTGCCCAGTCCTTGCCCCACTCTGCAGCGGGGGCCTCCACGATCACACCCTCTAGTACTTGAGCTTGTTTGGGCTCTTTCCTCTCTCTTGGTTGGTTGGTTGGTGCAGTGGGCTGTGCTGTCTGTCGTCTCTCTCTCTTTGTGTGGACTATGTTAGCGGCTGATATACTATCGCTCTGCTCCCACGTCCTACCCTTACTAGGCTCTTTGTCTTCGTGATAGGCTCTCCTCTCTCTCATGCTCTGCCTGTGGGTCTGAAGGGTCTGTGCCTACCTGTGACTGTCCTAGCTCTGTCTCGTGCGTGTGTGCGGGTGAAGTGGTCGGATGGGGTGTTTCTGCCTGTATGGTGTCGATGTCCTGTGTAGGTACACTATTTGTCTGGCTGTCGTGTGGTGTGGTGTGTTTGTGATCTAAACTATCATCCCCACCATCCCCTCCATGCTCCCCCTCAACATCATCGCCATCATCGCCCTCCACAACATGGGTCTGTGCTTGTGTGTGAGTGGGTGTGTGAATCTCGTCATCATCAACATCCCTGTCCTCACTCTCATGGGTTTGTGCTTGTTCCTGAGTGGGTGTGTGTGTCTCGTGAACATCGACATCCCTTTTCTCACTCTCCCCCTCAGAAACCTCACCATCCCACTCGACTAGTCTAGGGGGGTGTGCCGCCTTTCCAACCACGTAGGGATTGAAACGGGCGTTTCTGACTCCGGCTATGACCTTCCTACCGTCCCAAACACGGTATAACTCTCTGAATAAATCATACCCTAGCAACATAACCCTCTTTCCCCGGAACTCACCCTTCCTACCCTTACCGGTGTACATGACTCCCATGCTGCCTACCGGTCTCAGCTGAGTGACTATGGGCTTCCGGCCGAGCAACTGCTCGTATGGCGACAAACCCTTACGCGGCCCACTAGTGGCCGGTAAAATGTTGTGTATCGTAGTGGCGGCGTGCTCCATTTCGGCCCAAAAGGTTAGAGGCAGCTCTGCATGATGCCTCATTGCCCTTGCGGCCCCGGCGGTTATATCGTTTGCCTTCTCAGCTATGGGGTTACCATCTTTATCCCCAGTGGCTGACGTCTTCCAGATGAACTGGATAGGCTTCCACCACTCTATAACTTCTGTTGCTACATCAAATTCCTGATCACATCTCACCTCTCTCACCTTATTTCCTGTCTGTCTCTCATAGAACGCTATCGCTTGCTTGAAGCAATCTACCCACTCATTCTTATGAGCTAAGTAATAGTCCTTAATAAAGAGTGAGTAATCGTCAGTAACGCAAAATTTATAATACTTCCTGTGTAAAGAACGAGTAGCCCATGGACCCTCTGTGTCCATGTGCAAAACTATCCCAGGCTTGTCTGCCCTCTCTATCCTATTAACTTTAAATCTAGCTAACACTTTTGCCTTGCCTATCATGCAAGACACGTAAAAAGCTACCTTGCTCCTCATCTCCCACTAACTTAATGCCTAATGCATTTGCTAAAGCTTTCATCTTCTTTATATTATAGTGTCCACAGCAATAGTGAAACAACTCTATATCTACCTTCCTAATCTTACCAGGCTTGCGGGGATAGGAAGCATATAGCGTCACTTCCCCCGTTTTGCCCTCGTTCTGTCTAATCTCTCCTCTCTCCTTTTTGGGGCTTCCCTCCCCTCCTACCCCCTCTTTTCTCTCTTCTCTCTCGCCACCGGTTCGTAACGCGTATTGATGTCCAGAGGACTATCAAACTCGTCATCCCACCTGTACAAGAGAGTGGACATAAGTCTCCCCCTCACTAACACACTACTCTCATCTACATGTATGGGGTCTTTCAATATGACTAGCTGTCCATTCTGGTGGAGGATTGCCCTGTGGTGGACATGGTCCATCCGACCGGTCGACGCAATATTGATAGGTAGCCTGGTGTCGAGCAACATGGGTCTCGACACCGTTACTGGCTTACCGTGTCCGTCAATGCGAGTGACCCTGGCTATACCCTGTCTATCTATCTGACACTCTCCGTTTCCGGTAACTAAGCTTATGGGAGCAACAGACTTGACGTCATGAAGCATTTCCGGATTACAAGCTATGTCCCTAGAGGACCCGCTATCCTGCACTATTGTGTTCTTCCTATTTCTCCCTTCCTCTCCGTCTAATACTAATGTGTAATTAGTGGTGGTGGGCTTAGTGTGTGTGGATGATTGCGATGTGGTGGGTGATGTTCGTGGTCCCCCTGGTGGTGTGATGGTGGTGCGGGATGCGTGTGAGATGTACACCCTCTCTATCGCCCTCACCACGTCCGTCAAAAACTCGTCTTCCACAAGCTCACCCTCACTTACTCTCTTTACCCTCCCATCGCTCTCTTATGCATGTGGTTGTAAGTTGTTGTGCAATCTGTGCAATGTCTTTGAATGTGATGATGGGAGGTGTTCGTGCTGGTGCTTGGAGTGTGGGACCTGGTTGTGGTGGCGTTGTTTCCATTCCCACCGCCATTGCCTCTTCCTTGCCCTCCTCGCCTCCTGTAACAGCACTGGGTAGACCAGGTGGTCTCCCACATTCATTCCGTGTATCCTGGTTTAGGGTTGAGGTGGGGTGTGTGTCTTGTGATGTTGTACAGTAGTGGACAGATAAGGTAGGCGTGGGTTGTGGTTGTGGTGTACTGTCTCTCTTGCCACTCCCCTTCACTCCTGCCCTACTGCTCTTCCCTCTCGCCCCACTTTCCCTCTCTCTCTGCAGTCTCTGCTTTATTATTGGAGTTGTGAGGTGGCATGCGCGTGCAATCTCATTCTCTCCTATCTCTTCAGCTGCAGCTAACAAACCTAGCTCATCCGGGTAATAAGGGGACTTGGGGGGGCGAATTGTGGGGTCGACAGATAAGTCAATCCAAGGAAACTCATCGTCCTGTTCCTTGGCATGATAGCCACAATAACAACCAAAAATCAACCGCTGTGCATGCGAGGCGTTAATCCCCTTTTGCTCTTTCTCTAAAGAAATGTTGCAGGGTTTGTTTCTGTTGTTTTTCCCTAGGCATTTGGTGGACCTTGGTTGGGAACGACTATAGCTAGTTACAATCAGAGGGGGTTGATTATGTTTGGGCAGGGGGTTTTGTTCTCCTCAGACTCTGAGGGAATTGTTGCAGGGGTGGCCCGTGGTAGCTGACGACTGAAGTCAGGCGAGATGATAGGTTGGGACGAATCCTCAACCCGACTAGCTTTCGCTAAGGGACTCCCTAAGCTAGGACTAGCCAGCAGGGGACGACCACCTCGTTCAGAGTCACTCATGGGATCACCCTGAACTTCGCTCGCTCTCCCCCCCACCATTGTCGTCAGGGGTTACCTCCCCAGGGTCGTCGGGTTTATCACCCCCCATAAAAACGAGCAGCGAATCGCTGTCGCTCTCTTGCCCCCCTCCCTGTTCTTCGTTATCCTCCCTCTCATCCTCCCTTAAAAGAGCTATGTCTGTTTTCCCTTTGGCTTTGTTTAGGCCCTTCTTGTTTTTGCCTTTGGGTGTTTTCTCTTCTTCTTCCTGCTTTTGGGGCTTCTTCTTAAGTTTTGGGCAATACGCTTTTGTATGCCCCACCTTCTCGCATGCATAGCAGGTGACTTTTAGCCACCATTCTTTCTTCTTCTTCAACTTACCTTTCTTACCCCCACCCCCTTTTTCGTCATCCTTATCATCCATCATGAGGTTTGTCTCTTGTCCTTTCTGCTTCCTACGTCTCCTATTCTCGTCGTCCTCTCTGCTCTCCTCCCTACGCCCCTTTCCTTTCTTCCAAATCGCCCACTTATCCCTCGCACTCTCAACTAGGTCGTCATGCTTAGGTCTTAGGTTGGCTGGAAGATTGAAGTAGTTAGCTTCGTACTCGCTGCCAAAAGCAGGGTGTTTAGCCAGCCTTTGTAGCAGTTTACGAGTTAACTCTTCTTCTTCAAACGGATGAGTTCGTAAGCTCTCTACTTCGCTTTTGAAGGCGAGGTAGTAGCTTAACCAGGTGTCTACGTTAGTCCCTGGTTTTGGGTAGATGTGCTCAAACTTCTCCGCGTTGAGATGTTTGTGCACACCTCCCACCGAACCAAACTTGGCCCTGATTAACTCTATCGTCTCTATCGGTCCATTGGGAGTCTTAGTTCTTAGGTACTGGACAACAAGGGTGTGTGAAAAGGCAACAGAAAGCACAAGCTGCAAAGCGCGCATTCTTTCGTAATACTTCTTCTTCTTCTGTATTGCTTTCACTCTTATGGAGTATGCTTTCTTTGACTGTCTTCGTTGTTCTCTCTTCAACTTTTTCGCGTGTTTCTCTCTCCACTTCGTCTTCTTCTCCTTATCCATCTTGTCCCAGTCTTTAGGCTTCTCTATTGCAACTCTCGTGCGTGGCCTAACTTTGTGGATTAAAGTACTACCCTGTCTTTTCTTCTGTTCTTCTGTCGGTGTGTCTGCCTCTGACTCTGTCTCTGACTCTGTGTCCGGGGTGTCCTCCGACTCCGGCTCCTCTGGCAAATCCCTCTCCTCTAGATCCATCGCCTCAGCGTGGTCATAGGGGTACTTAGCCTTTGCTCTTGCGGGGTTGGCGAAGGCTAGTTTCACACATTCCCCGTGCCAGGCACTAATGCCTTCAGCGTAGTTCTCTAGCTTGTATCTAAAGTCAGAGTAACCTCTATTGTTTCCCTCTAAGATGGGTATTGCACTCAACGTCTGCTTCAGTGAGAAGCTGACTCCCTTATCGGCCTCAAGGCTCATAACCATTGAGCAACTCAGCATGCTCGTTTTGAGAGGCCTTTACCTACTCCTTTCGGAGTCCACCGGTCCTGTGTCTCTAATACAGTAACCCAACTAAGGGAAGGCAATTTAATAAAGTGATTTCTGACAACTACAGATGACACGTCGCAAAACTAAGATAAGCGTAACGGAACTTTCAAAGATTTGAAATATAATGGCTGTCCCTACTTATCTAGAAATTTCTACTAAGACTGATTAAGTTAATACTGCCACTAGAGTGGCAAAGTATAGTGTCCGCTGTAATACTATCACTAAATAATTAAGTGGAATTAGTGCTATCCGTCCTTATGACAAATTAAACTACACAGGTAACGGTAATTCAGGGTAACGTCGGAAACGAAATAGGAATAACGGAAAGTCATCTTTCAAGTATTACAAGTCAGGTCTCCTCAATATACTGGCTGCGCCTCGTCTCAGGCTGACTAGTGCCACTTACCGACCGTCCCAGTCCGAGCCGCAGTGGCAGCCGCGCCTGAGTGGAGTAGGATCTAGCCCGGACAGTCTCCACTCAATTCAAGTCAAGATGAAACGTCAGTGTTGGTAGCCTTGAACTGAGCCTCGCAGCCGCATGGCAAGTTCACTGATCATTCATGCGGCAACTTACCAGGCTGTTTTCACAGGCTTTGCGGCCAGACTGATGACACTGAATTATATCACATTAATTAATAGACATCATGTTCGGATAATATTGCTGTTGACATTCAAGACAACAAAAAAAATTGATTTTTCTGTTTTGGTTGGAATTTCAGTTTTGGTTGGAATTTTGATTTTGGGTGAAAATTTGAATTTTTCAAATTAACGGCTATATTCGTCCGCAAAATATCGTAAATTTTCGCGAAATGTTACCGTTAAATTTGAAAATTTGAATTTTTGTCACAAAAATGAAAAACTGTCACAAAAATGAAAATCTGACACAAAAATGAAAAACTAATTTTTGTTGTTGTCTTGAATGTCAACAGCAATACCACGGTGAAACCCCGGGTAATTGAGAATTTTAATTTTATTATATGAAGCGTGCCATTCACAGTGCCACCGACATCATATTAATAGCTTCCAACCGGCGAGGTGTTGACTCAGCTGGGTGTTGACTGCAAGTCAGTGAAAATTACAATATTAACTCTAGCTTACTTTTCTGTACTAAGGTATACTGACTAGAAAAACGGTTCTCAATCAAGCGGCAGGAGACTCGCTCATTGCAGTAGCACAATCATTATTATATTACTGTGGACATTCAAGTGGCACTTCAAACATTCAAACTTTAACCTCATCTTTCTCAATCAATATTAATATTTGAGATAGGGAAATGCAGCGCACACCGTTGGAAAGCTCTTGTCCTAAGCTTTCCAATGCTGGCTTCAGATTTGTCGTATCACTTGGATTGATGAAGAACGATGAGATCAAAGTAGAATGTTTTGCCACTTGAATGTCCACAGCAATAATATGACTCAGTAAGCGGTAAGCAACAGGTCAAATACCGTCTTCAACTGCCACTCATAGAGCTTCGGACTGGGCCCAAAGCCGAGTCGTTTCTATCAGTATGCTATTTACTACGGGAACCTCCGAACTTTCAGGTGACTGACAATAAGAATTATAAGCTTCAAGTTTGTTGTCGTTCCTTGAACAATATAAAGTTTTGTACACATAAATAAGGAGAGGCAAAGCAGGAGGAGGCCTCAGTAGCAGTAGTAGAAGTAGAAGTAGTAGTAGTAGTAGTAGGAGGAGGAGGAGGAGGAGCA
>WBZZ01001680.1:27500-35000 GCA_019918135.1 Paulinella micropora
TTTTTAATACTTTCAATCTATTTTTATTTTACTATTTTTATTTTAATATTTGAAAAAATAATTTAATTTTCATCATTATTAATCATTTGAGAAGTAGGTCACCGTCTAGTTAAATCAATAGCTCTTGAGCTAACGATTTGTATGGATGACCAGAAGTTAAATTTTACTTCATTAAATCGAAGGCCTAGGCCCAGTAGTAGTAGTAGTAGTAGTAGTAGTAGTAGTAGTAGTAGTAGTAGTAGTAGTAGTAGCGTTGGACACCTCATCATCAGATGATACCTGAGTGTGGGACAAGTTCAGCGTTGATCACATCCTAAGCCGGAGTGTGGTTGGCCAAACCCCCTTAGGGAGTCACCTCGTATCTTCCAGCTTTTGTGAGCGCCACCGTTATATATATACAACTAACTAGGACTTTAATACCCTCAACGTATATATATATATATATAATTTTTTTTTATTAACCCCATATATATGTATGTAATATATATAATATTACCTTTATGTTATTTGATTTTTACTTTTATTTTTCTCCTTTATTTTTTATTTTACTCTATCTTATTTTATTTTAATACTCTATCTTATTTTATTTTATTTTAATACTCAATCTATTTTTATTTTATTTTTTATTCTAATATTTTTAATATTTTTTTTTATAATTTAATTTTCATTACTATTAATAATTCGAGAAGTAGGTCACCATCTAGTTAAATCAATAGCTCTTGAGCTAACGATTTGTATGGATGACCAGAAGTTAAGTTAAATTAACTTCATTAAATCGAAGGCCTAGGCCTAGTCATGATTTCGGGTCACGATCTAGTTAAATCAATAACTCTTGAGCTAAGGATTTGTATGGATGATCAGAACTTAAACTTAACTTCATTAAGTCGAAGTCCTTTAGTGGTAGTAGTAGTAGGAGTAGCAGTAGTAGTAGTAGTAGTAGTAGTAGTAGTAGTAGTAGTGGTAGTGGTAGTAGTAGTAGCAGTAGTAGTAGTAGTAGTAGTAGTAGTAGTAGTAGTAGTAGTAGTGTAGTAGTTGTGGTAGTAGTAGTAGTAGTAGTAGTAGTAGTAGTAGTAGTAGTAGTAGTAGTAGTAGTGAACTCAAAGCATATCTCTTAAGGATGCAAGAATCCTGACACTGCCTACGGGCCTAAAGAGGGCGTTGGACACCTCATCATCAGATGATACCTGAGTGTGGGACAAGTTCAGCGTTGATCACATCCTAAGCCGGAGTGTGGTTGGCCAAACCCCCTTGGGGAGTCACCTCGTGTCTACCAGCTTTTGCGAGTGCCACCGTTATATATAGTACTGAGTGAGAATATAACACTTTCAACACATATATATATAAATATATATATATATATATATATTTATGTATATATATATAGTACTGAGTGAGAATATAACTCTTTCACCATATATATACATCTATATATATTATATTATATTATATTATTATATATATTTCCGTTTTTTTTTTGTTTTTTTTTTCTTTTTCTCGTTCCTCACTGAACTAGAACTTTACTTTGACTTCATAAAAGATTAATCTAATATATATATGTATATATTATATATATATATACATATATATATATATATATATATATTTGTTAATTCCATATTTTTTATTATTATTGTTATTACTATTTTATTATTATTATTATTATTATTATTATTATTATTATTATTATTATTATTATTATTATTATGGACACCGTGATAGCCCAGTGGTCAAGTTCTACCATCTGGGCCCTGTCGCCAGTTCGATTCCCGTCGGTGCCACCAGTATTTTCATTGAACATACCGGTCTATTTCTGGACCAGTATTTTCATTTAACATACCGGCCCGTCTGGAAGTGTTGGAACTGCCCTTGCGGGGGTGTCATTAGAGCTTATCGTCAATTCTTCGTACTCCCCTCACGGGTGAGACGATGGAGGCGCATGTGCAGAAATGCATCAGCCATTGACAGAGAAGCACTATTATTATTATTATTATTATTATTATTATTATTATTATTATTATTATTATTATTATTCAGCCCAATGGCCTCAAGGCGTTAAACTGTGACGCCAACTCATAACCCTTTGGTGGTAGATGCTGGGGAGGAGGGTCGTTGCGCGCGTAAAAGATCTTAAACTCCGCATATGCTGGTTGATAGCCCAGGACCCAGCAGACACCAGATTGTTATGGGTGGGGTTTCGAGGCAGCTCTAGCAACCGCGCTTGGTGTATGCACTTGCACATTCGGTGACGTCTTGCAAGAGGTTGCTGGGACTGCGGAATAACCTCGGCTTAGTGCAGTCTTGCCCTCAGGAGCTCCATCGGTGGCCCCGATCATCAGGCGAGAGACTGACACGGGGGGGTGGAGGACCTCGAACAAGGGTATTGGAGGCTTATGTCCGTTGAGGATATGCCATTAGCTGCATCAGTACGCCTCAGATAGTAAATCTGCCCTGGAGTGTTGACTGTGACATATTTGAGGGAAATCCCGATGAAAAAACCTAGTCACACTTGCTAAACAGAGTTCCAGCCCAATGGCCTCAAGGCGTTAAACTGTGACGCCAACTCATAACCCTTTGGTGGTAGATGCTGGGGAGGAGGGTCGTTGCGCGCGTAAAAGATCTTAAACTCCGCATATGCTGGTTGATAGCCCAGGACCCAGCAGACACCAGATTGTTATGGGTGGGGTTTCGAGGCAGCTCTAGCAACCGCGCTTGGTGTATGCACTTGCACATTCGGTGACGTCTTGCAAGAGGTTGCTGGGACTGCGGAATAACCTCGGCTTAGTGCAGTCTTGCCCTCAGGAGCTCCATCGGTGGCCCCGATCATCAGGCGAGAGACTGACACGGGGGGGTGGAGGACCTCGAACAAGGGTATTGGAGGCTTATGTCCGTTGAGGATATGCCATTAGCTGCATCAGTACGCCTCAGATATAGTATTATTATTATTATTATTTTATTTTAATATTTTTAATCTAAGTCATTTTATTTTAATACTTTAATATTTTAATAATTTCTCATTACCTTTAATAACTTGAGACGTAGGTCACCATCTAGTTAAATCAATAGCTCTTGAGCTAACGATTTGTATGGATCGACCAGAGGTTAAATGTTAACTTCATTAAACCGAAGGCCTAGGCCTAGTAGTAGTAGTAGCAGTAGTAGTAGTAGTAGTAGTAGTAGTAGTAGTATAGTAGTAGTAGTAGTAGTAGTAGTAGTAGTAGTAGTAGTAGTAGTAGTAGTAGTAGTAGTAGTAGTAGTAGTAGTAGTAGTAGTAGTAGTAGTAGTAGTAGTAGTAGTAGTAGTAGTAGTAGTAGTAGTAGTAGTAGTAGTAGTAGTAGTAGTAGTAGTAGTAGTAGTAGTAGTAGGTAGTAGTAGTAGTAGTAGTAGTAGTAGTAGTAGTAGTAGTAGTAGTAGTAGTAGTAGTAGTAGTAGTAGTAGTAGTAGTAGTCAGACCACTCATCTGCCTCCCCAAGGACCAACAGGTCAGGAAATACAACCATGTCTAGTTCCAGTTCGACGTTCCCTGCCAGTGAGGCACCGCAGTAAGCCATGAGCTCCTTATTACAGCCCAACCCCCTACCCCTGGAACACCTACCAGAACAGACTCAACCCAATTGCAACAATGCACCACACCCACCAGCACAAATCATACACCCACACCTCACATCTCTTCCCCCCAAGGTAAACAAACACTTCTCTATATATCATACGAATATCCGTGGTATAACAGGAAGCCACCAAACCCTACTTAACCATCTATCCAACCCTGACTGCACTCACTTCATCCCAGACATTATATCACTTACGGAATCAAAAATAACACCAGGTACACCACACACTCACTTCCCAATCCCAACATACACATCCTATCATACCACAGATGTGTCGGTCTACTATAAAAACGATATGCACATCACAATCTCTGAATCTAAAATCTCAAAAGCCTCTGGCGTAATCATGCAGATACACAGCACAGAACATAAAAATAATCCAATCCACACCATATTCCATATCTACAAAAGACCACTCTCACAATCCTACGACTGCGCTTTCTTCCAAGAGCTCCAAAACTACATGCAAGGTATCCTCTCTGCCTCCCCACACACGAGCATCACGATTGTTGGTGACCTTAACCTTGATCTCTTGCGCCCTACAAAACAGGTATGTGACTTCCTTGCAATCAACAACCTCTTCACCACAATCAAAAATCCCACCCGCAAAGCAAAGAGCCATACATTGCTTGATGTTATATTAACGACACTCACCTGCGATATCACATCTGATGTCTTACCTACATGCATCTCTGATCACCATCCCATCTATGCTATATTTCACACCCCAATCACACATAAGAAAAATAATAATAAAATCCTAAGCAATAAGAGATATGAAGACAAGAAGGAAATAATAACAGAAGAAATAATTTATGAACTTAAGCAAGTTCTTGACCCAGAACTAAATAACGATACTCCTAATAATTACAAAATAAAGTACATACAGCTATTAAGACAGTGGTAGAAAAGTATGAAAAACGTGTAAAGAAACGAAAATGGAAACCATAGTGTAATAATGAAATTAGAGTTATGATTAAGAAACAAAGAGAACTGTATGAAATAAAAATAGCATGCCCAGTTAAAAGTAATAGAACTAAGTATAATAAGCATAGAAATAAAACTAATAGAGAGATTAAGAAAGCTAAGAAAGCATACATGACTACCTTAATGGAAAAACTAAGTCACGATCCAAAAAAACGTATGAATGCGTTGAGAAAGCTGATCCCACAGACACAAGGTCTGAAGACCTCGCCCACCCAACTCCGCGTAGATGATAAGGTAATCACCGACCCCAAAGGTATTGCCAATGCACTCAACAGACACTACACGACGGTCGGCTCCAAGGTCAGTGCCCAAATCCCCCAAGAACATAAAGTCAGAGAAGAGGAAATAGACCTAACACAGAGAAAACAGCCTCCCTTTACACTCAAACGCATTTTGCAGGATGATGTAGTCGATACACTGAAAGCAATTAACAGAAACAAAGCAGAAGATATAAACAAAATAAAACCAGCCATCATGCAAGACCTTACAAAGTACATTGCCCCGATATTAACAACGCTCTTTAATAAAGCTAAAGAACATAACCAATACCCTGATGCACTAAAAATAACTAAAGTTATAGAAATATATAAAGCTAAAGATAGAACGCTGCCTGAGAATTACAGACCTATCTCGCTACTGCCGATTATTGCTAAGGTCTTTGACACTATACTCAACAAGCAACTGATGACCCACCTTACCAGGTACGACATCCTCTCCCGAACTCAATACGCCTTCCGACCACACTCGAACACAACAATCACTACACAAACCATCTTAAATCACATCCAAAACCTCAAAGGCCCAGGAAGGTATGTACTTGCTCTATTTATTGACCTATCGAAAGCCTATGACACTATAGATCATGAAACACTCATCCATAAACTACGAAATAATATAAATTTTAGCGATAACACCACTACCTTTTTTAAATCATACCTCACAAAACGATACCAAACAGTATTTACCCAATATGCTCGTTCTTATCCACGCAAGATCACACATGGGATCCCTCAAGGTAGCACACTCTCAACAACGCTCTTCATTCTATACATCAATGATATTATACTTTCACTAACACACGGGACAGTCTTTGCATACGCAGATGACACCACACTTATCATTGCTGCTAAGAATAAAGAACAACTCCAAGAGCAAGCACAAACTGATACAACGAACCTTGTCAACTATTTCTACAGACATAACCTAGTACCCAACCCCACCAAAACCACCTACACTATCTTCCACAAGCACGAACAGAAGGTGCAGCTCGACTTGACTATCGACGGCAAGAGGCTCCAACAAGTATTAGGTACAATCATCCAAAGCAACCTGTCCTTCCGTGAACATATACAATCTATTATATTCCGCCTTCAACCATTCGTCCAAATGTTTCGTTATGTGAACAGCCTACTTCCCACTCACATCCTCCTCCAACTTTACTATGCACATGTATACCCCCTACTTATGTATGGTATCTCTATATGGGGATCTGATGACTACAACACCATCCACTCATTATCATCCAAAAACGTATAGTCCGTCTGATATGTCTCAAATCATGGAGAACACCTACCAAGCCTCTTTTTGCCAAACTACGCTTACTCAACATACTTAACATGTACAAGTACAGCGTATGCATGGATGCACACTCCCTTATTTACCCAGCCTTCAAGGCTTTCCTTCCCCTTCACTACAACAATATCCGACCAATCACAGCTGTTCATAACTACAACACTAGGCGGTCATCAAAGAAACACATGTACAACGACTCAACGACGGGTCAATACAGCAGAGCAGCACAAGCACAATGGGATAAGCTGCCAGAGCACCTAAGAGATATCTCATACAAAGTAGAATTCAAAAAGGAACTCAAAGCATATCTCTTAAGGATGCAAGAATCCTGACACTGCCTACGGGCCTAAAGAGGGCGTTGGACACCTCATCATCAGATGATACCTGAGTGTGGGACAAGTTCAGCGTTGATCACATCCTAAGCCGGAGTGTGGTTGGCCAAACCCCCTTGGGGAGTCACCTCGTGTCTACCAGCTTTTGCGAGTGCCACCGTTATATATAGTACTGAGTGAGAATATAACACTTTCAACATATATATATATAAATATATATATTATATATATTTATGTATATATATAATATATAGTACTGAGTGAGAATATAACTCTTTCAACATATATATACATATATATATATATTATATTATTATATATATTTCCGTTTTTTTTTTTTTTTTTTTTTTTTCTCGTTCCTCACTGAACTAGAACTTTACTTTGACTTCATAAAAGATTAATCTAATATATATATATATATATATATATATATATATATATTTATATATATATATATATATATTATATATACATATATATATATATTTGTTAATTCCATATATATTTATTATTATTGTTATTACTATTTTATTATTATTATATTATTATTATTATTATTATTTTATTTTATTTTAATATTTTTAATCTAAGTCATGTTATTTTAATACTTTAATATTTTGATAATTTCTCATTACCTTTAATAACTTGAGACGTAGGTCACCATCTAGTTAAATCAATAGCTCTTGAGCTAACGATTTGTATGGATAGACCAGAGGTTAAATTGTTAACTTCATTAAACCGAAGGCCTAGGCCTAGTAGTAGTAGTAGTAGTAGTAGTAGTAGTAGTAGTAGTAGTAGTAGTAGTAGTAGTAGTAGTAGTAGTAGTAGTAGTAGTAGTAGTAGTAGTAGTAGTAGTAGTAGTAGTAGTAGTAGTAGTAGTAGTAGTAGTAGTAGTAGTAGTAGTAGTAGTAGTAGTAGTAGTAGTAGTAGTAGTAGTAGTAGTAGTAGTAGTAGTAGTAGTAGTAGTAGTAGTAGTAGTAGTAGTAGTAGTAGTAGTAGTA
>WBZZ01001680.1:42500-125000 GCA_019918135.1 Paulinella micropora
GACATACGAAATAACAAATTCTCTAACAAAGGAGACAATAAGCACAAACGAAATAGGAGAAGAAGCGGATATTATGATTTACTTAGAGAATAACCACTATTTTGGATTAATTAAAAGAGGTAAAAAGAAATGTGAAAAATGTTTAAGGAAATATATCAAAAAGCACACTTGTAATCCAAAAATGATAAATTATGCGAATAGATAAATATTGAAGAATGGAAAGAGACATTTAATAACGAAGTCTCATAAAGAAAAATATAATAATAAAGATCTTACTGACATTCAATGATTCCGCCTTATTTCCCGTTCCGCTCCTTCCACTCCCGAAAAGCTTTTCCTCGAATCCCTTCGTGTAAAAGCCGCCGCTTCATGGTTGAGACGATTGGCTATCCCGTGTTTCCTCTTTACCCCGATTTTACATACGCTTTCTTGTGTAAAATCGCTAATTCGTGAAAAACAAAATATCAAATTGCCGCACCCCGGCATCATGAGTCCCCCCTTGTTTCGTTGACCTCCTTCCCGTTGTGACATATCAAGTTGATATTTATTATATATATATATATATAATAGTATATATATATATATATATATATTTGAAATCCGCTAATCCATCTCCAGCCCGTCCCCGCGAGGTAAGAAAATTGCCGACGAATCTCCGGTGGGACTAATTTGAAAAATGACGATCCGCGTCAAATCCATCCCCTTGAAACAAGAAAATTTATAACGAATTTCTTGGGAATTTGAAAAAGGATGATCAGCGTCCAATCCATCTCCTTGAAACAGGAAAATTACCAACGAATCTCTTGGGGATTTGAAAAATGACGATCCGTGTCAATCCATCCCCTTGAAACAAAAAAATTGCCAACGAATCTGGTGGAAATTTGAAAAATGAGAAATGTTATCTAATAGTAACTTTTTATCAATTAAGGCCCCAGGTGACGCTGTAGTCCGTCGTGTAGCCCAGGAGTGACTCAGTTCAAGACGTCGTTGAGGGAAGGCCCACCCGCCAAGCCTTTGATATCCCCCACCGCCGTTCCCCCGGCGCCAGCACTCCATGCTTGAAACGACCCCGAGTACCACTTAAAAGAAAGACCTGCCCCACTACCCCTTTCCCCGTTCCGTCTTCCATAATAGTTTTTCCCCCATGTTCCATCCAGTCCCTTCGTCCGCCCATGTCGTCCCCCTCTTCCTTTCCCTATTATTATCCATACTATAATCTACCCATATCTATCGCTATTCGTCCTATCCCTTATCCAACCCTATTACTATCCGTCCTATCGTCTATCCCGTTTTATGATTATCCGTCCTATATTCTATCCCCTCTCCCCCTATTCCGCCGTCCATCATTCCATCTCCGTTTGGGCTCCCCGTGCCCTAAATGTTATCCCTCGATCCGCATGCCGAGCGGTGAGTGTCTCCCATCCGACGTTCCGCCGTCCTCGCGTCCCTGCGCGGCAAAATAAAATAAGTTCCATGAGCAAAATATTCCAATTGTACCGTGACTGTGACTGCCTCATGGGCCCGTTGCCCTCAGCGGTACCTTTGGGTGTATTCGTATTACCCTCTCCCATCCTCCTCTCTCCCTCCTCTTTGCTCTCTCTTCTTCTCTCTCATCTCACCATTCCATCCTTTCCATGTTCGTACCCCGTACGCTTACCCTGGTTATGCCACCGCAGGCTGAGGGTGAATATATAAGTGAACGTGAGGGTTATCAATCCTGTCACGTTGATGACCTCGCTCCCTGGCGGGTTATTATATTATCCTCTAAGGCTCGCAAGCCGGTCATCGCGTCCCTGCGCGGAAATATGTAGTAGTCATCGCGACCCTCGCGGAATACGTGTATATCCTCGCGTCCGTACGCGGAAAAGGAATTATACCGTCGCGCCCCGCGCGAAATAAAATTATCCGTCATCGCGCCCTGCGCGGAAATTCTAACAAACCAAAAGGTAGGTAGAAGTAAATGTCGTGTAATTTCACGTGTTTGTTCACAACCAGCACATGAAAGAACACAATTACATCAGCAGTGAGGCAAATCGGACCTCACTAAGTTGGTCAGGAGTTTCTGAGGGAGGTCAATAATGGAGGTGTAGGCTAGTATATCGTCCTCCCACATTCGCCTCGCTGCATCCTGGACCAAGTCGACTGTGATTTTGGGGTGCATAATAAAACCCCAGTCCGCCGCTGCTACAAATTGGCGTAGCGTGTAATGCCTCTCCTTTGTCACGTAAAGCCTCTCCTTTCACCTGCCACTTGGGTCAGTCTGTGGTGAGCAGCGTCTGTGACGGCTGTTTAGCAGTTGTTTCACGTCGGCACATTTGAGGGTATGGCTACCCACAATTCGATCTAAGGCTGCATAAGCCATTAAGAGCGTAAGCCCTTCTCGATACGGCAGCCTCGCTGATTGGTTGTGTGCCGCGAAGTCAAAGTTCACCTGCTCAGGGACGGCGCGTACTGCCGCGTCCACCCGTTTACGGCTGGCTTCTTCGGCTTTCGTCTTGGGCGACTGACGGTGCTCCAGGTGTGAGTCCCTGTCGAGGTAGGGCTCCCTGGCCTCACCCCATCTAGTCGAGACACGACTACTACTACTACTACTACTACTACTACTACTACTACTAGTAGTGCTACTACTACTACTACTACTACTACTACTACTACTACTACTACTACTACTAGTGCTACTACTACTACTACTACTACTACTACTAGCGCTGCTGCTACTACTACTTTTGCTGCTGCTGCTACTATTACTACTACTATTACTACTAGTACTACTACTGCTGCTACTACTACTACTACTACTACTACTGCTGCTACTACTACTACTACTACTACTACTGCTACTGCTGCTGCTGCTGCCACTACTACTGCTGCTGCTGCTACTGCTGCTACTTGTACTGCTGCTACTAATACTACTGCTGCTGCTACTACTACTACTACTTCCTACTACTACTACTACTACTACTACTACTACTACTACTACCACTACTACTACTACTACTACTACTACTGCTGCTGCTGCTTATACTGCTGCTGCTACTACTACTACTGCTGCTACTGCCACTACTACTACTACTACTACTACTACTACTACTACTACTACTACTACTACTAGTGCTGCACTGCTACTACTACTACTACTACTACTACTACTACTACTCTACTACTACTACTACTACTACTACTACTACTACTACTACTACTACTACTACTACTACTACTACTACTTAGTGCTGCTGCTGCTGCTACTACTACTACTACTGCTTCTACTACTACCACTACTACTACTACTACTTTACTACTAGTATTACGACTGCTGCTGCTACTAATACTACTACTGCTGCTGCTACTACTACTACTGCTGCTGCTGCTGCTACTTCTACTACTACTTCTACTACTAGTACTACTACTACTACTACTACTGCTGCTGCTACTACTACTTCTACTACTTCTAGTGCTGCTGCTGCTACTACTGCCACTGCTGCTGCTGCTGCTACTACTACTGCTGCTACTTGTACTGCTGCTACTAATACTAAGACATCGTTTGGCTTTGCAGAGAACGCTTGCATGCATACCAAAGCAGGAGCAACAGCAAACAGCAAACGCATCTCCTAGTACCTGCTCATACAATATAAATGCACGAGCATATATTCGCTAGCTAGCGCTGCTGCAAAATTTTTTTTGATTGATTGAAACAACCAAGCATAAACTATGCAAATATGCTATGATACAGACTTAGAACATACTATAATGAAGGTCTGGATATGTTTTGAATGAGTGTGAGTAACAAAATGACGATATGTACACCTACCAAAGATCGCGCTGCAGCAAATTTGCTGCAGCAAAATTTTGTTTTGATTGATTGAAACGGCCAAGCATAAACTATGCAAATATGTTATGATACAGACTTAGAACAAACTATAATGAAGGTCTGGATATGTTTTGAATGAGTGTGAGCAACAAAATGATGATAGGTACACCTACCAAAGATTGCGCTGCAGCAAAATTTTGTTTTGATTGATTGAAACGGCCAAGCATAAACTATGCAAATATGTTATGATACAGACTTAGAACAAACTATAATGATGGTCTGGATATGCTTTGAATGAGTGTGAGCAACAAAATGACGATAGGTACACTTACCAAAGATTGCGCTGCAATTTCAGCAGCAAAATTTGTTTTGATTGATTGAAACTGTCAAGCATAAACTATGCAAATATGTTATGATACAGACTTAGAACAAACTATAATGAAGGTCTGGATATGCTTTGAATGAGTGTGAGCAACAAAATGACGATAGGTACAGCACCAGAAAAAATTGCTAGCGCAGCCTGCAACAAAAAGTTGTGGCGAGCTATCGGATGGAATAATGAAAAAAATGAGCTGAAAATTGGCACAGACCAACAGAACAGCATGTTCCACCTCTGGGAAGTAAAAAATCTCGAGAAAAGTTATAATAAAAAAGGGACAAATAAAGGAACAACAAAATCCTGCAATAATTCCGACTGTACGAAAGTTGTGGCGAGCTATCGGATGGAATAATGAAAAAAATAAGCTGAAAATTGGCACAGACCAACACAACAGCATGTTCTACCTCTGGGAAGTAAAAAATCTCGAGAAAAGTGCTAAATAAAAAAGGGGCAAAGAAAGGAACAACAAAATCCTGCAATAATTCCGACTGTACGAAAGTTTTTGTATTTGAAAAATGAAACAAACTGAGGAAAAACAAAAAAAACTTACACAGACCTTATGTATGAGGTAGTGAAGGTCTGTGATTAAAAAAATATAACAACAAAAAAATGATTGCTGGTACGTACATGAAGCAGAGAACAAGATGCGTCTGCGCTCTGAGGCCCCTCTGAAAAATCCCTGTCGAAGTCACCGCACTTTGCGGTGGTTGCCAAAAAAATCTGCGCGGAACCGGCGGCGATCAGGTCTTCGCTTCTGACCTATCACCTGTCTCCAGTCTCCAGTCTCCAGTCTCCGCTTGTACCAGCAGCAGCAGCAGCAGCAGCAGTAGTAGTAGTAGTAGTAGTGGTAGTAGTAGTAGTAGTAGTAGTAGTAGTAGTAGTAGTAGTAGTAGTAGTAGTAGTAGTAGTAGTAGTAGTAGTAGTAACTGTAGTAGTAGTTAGTAGTACTAGTAGTAGTAGCAGCAGCAGCAGCAGCAGTAGTAGTAGTAGCAGCAAGTAGCAGTAGTAGTAGCAGCAGCAGCAGTAGTAGTAGCAGCAGCAGCACTACTACTACTAGTACTAGTACTAGTACTAGTAGTAGTAGTAGTAGTAGTAGTAGCAGTAGCAGCAGCAGCAGCAGCAGTAGTAACACTAGTAGTAGTAGCAGCAGCAGCAAGTAGTAACACTAGTAGTAGTAGTAGTAGTAGTAGTAGTAGTAGTAGTAGTAGTAGTAGTAGTAGTAGTAGTAGTAGTAGTAGTAGTAGTAGCAGCAGCAGCAGCAGTAGTAACACTAGTAGTAGTAGTAGTAGTAGTAGTAGTAGTAGTAGTAGTAGTAGTACTACTACTACTACTACTACTACTACTAGCAGTACTAGTAGTACTAGTAGTAGTAGTAGTAGTAGTAGTAGTAGTAGTAGTAGTAGTAGTAGTAGTAGTAGTAGTAACAGTAGTATAGGGTCGCACTTCGGCACACTTTTTCACGACATACCACCCCGCCCCCAGGGACACACACCGTTCGGCCCGCACGGGACAAAATGGCAATTGAAACCGTTACATTTAATATTTTAAATTAAAGTCATAAATATAGAGACACATACAGGATGACAAACGACAACACTGAAAAAAAGACAAGTCGTAGATTTACTATTTCAAAAGGATTTATTATGTTAAAGAATAATGAAAAGAGACCGATGGTAAAAATTCAATGGAGAGAAGGAAATGAAACGATGTGTAAAAGTTTTAGTATTGGAAAACGAAGAAACCAATAACAAGCAATGGAAGAAGCAAAAAAATACTACGAT
This sequence comes from Paulinella micropora, assembly GCA_019918135.1. Taxonomy (NCBI): domain Eukaryota; phylum Cercozoa; class Imbricatea; order Euglyphida; family Paulinellidae; genus Paulinella; species Paulinella micropora. Next base: position 48,469 of record WBZZ01001680.1, read on the forward strand.
GAAAAAGTAAAACCAAAGTATGATGAATGGAAAGTTAATTATGATAAGGAAACAAAAGAAATCAAAAAAGAAAAGAAAAGAAATTGGAAGAAGACTCCTTTCAAGTGTGAGTGTGGAGTTGAAATCAATAGGAGTAGCAAAGCAAGACATATGAAATCAAACAGGCATACGACCCCGCCAGCCCCGACCGCCCCGCCCGCACCGCCCGCCCCGCCCTAATTTCCATCTAAACATAGGGCCCCCCGTATATATAGACACGGAGAGCACACGGCGGACCACGGCGGGGGGCAGACAATTGAGATAATTAATTTTTATTTTTGAAAATTTTATTTTCCTATATATACACTGACTAACGATGGAGACACACACTTACAACTGTATTCAGTATAGGTTGGACAAATTTAGGGAAAAAAATAATTATGAAATCAAAAGGGTCAGGGGTCAAGATGTGCTGTATATAATACCTGAGGGGTATAAAAGAAAGTATAAGGTGGATACAACAACGGCCCAGAATTACTTGAACCGAGTAAGAGGTGCTGTTTACTTGCATGCTATGCCAGAAGCACCACCCTTACCAGTAGATGAACAACCACAGTTTGAAGCGAAAGTGAGAGAAAGAAAAGAAAAGGTAAAAGACCTGATGCGGTATGCGAACTACGAAATCAAACATGTTGATAGAAAGAAGCACGTGCTTGGTGTTAATGAAAGCCAGTATTGGGTTAGGATTAGAGGCAACTTCACTTCTTTCAGTATGGATGATATTTTACAGTTTATTGAGATAATACTGAACGACTTTATCAAAAGACAGAGACAAAATAGTATGGTTAGTGTGAGTATCAAGTTTGTAGATTACTATGGAGCTGTATCTACGGGTTTGAAGACTATTAATCAGATTTCTGTCAGAGATGTTTTGGAAAGATTGTCAGCATTATTTCAAAGCAACGAAAACCTTTATACAGATGAAAAGGGATCTAATATGGATAAGTTTAGGTTCGTTTTGAAATCTGTTGAAATGCCGACGGGAGGGACTAGGTTTCAGGTAATTAATAAGTTGGATGTATATAAAAAGAAAGGAGTAATTCAAATTAATAATACAGACAACATATGCTTGGCCAGAGCAATTGTTGTAGTAAAAGCAAAAAAAGAAAAACACGAAAAATTCAAAGTAATAAGGATGGGACGAAAGATACAGGAGGAGATGGCTTTGAAACTACACGAAGATGCGAAAGTCATTCAGGATGTGTGCGGTATTCCTGAAATTAAAACTTTTGCTAGCTACATTAAATACAATCTGGTTATTGTTGAATTCCCTGACAAGATTGTTTATAAGACAGATTTACTTGATGAGGCAGGCAAACGACTTACGAACCTTTACATACTTAAGACAGAGAACCACTACGATGCGATAACCAATATGAAGTCTATGGTAGGTAAAGAAAACTTCTGTGAGTTATGTTTAAGAGGATTTCAAAAGCGACATGCGTGCGAATCTAAATGTAATATCTGCGAAACCAAAGACTGCAAGGGTATTAACGATAGAAGCAATTGGACTGATTGCTATTCGTGTAATAGAAAGTTTCCAAATACGGTCTGTTTTAATAATCACAAGAGGACGAACTGCGATATCAAAGCAAAATGTCTTTCGTGTGGTCTTAATTACAGAAGAAGGTCGCGAAGCGACCGTTCGCCCTACGGGCTGAACAAGAACGAACACAAGTGCGGTTATGCGAAATGCCGTAATTGTAAGGAACTGAAACCACTTGAACACCAATGCGAAATCGTGAAGAAAGACATATTACCTTTTTCAGAGAAATACATATTCTTTGACTTTGAAGCTACACAGGATACGGGCGAGCACATAGTCAATCATTCGGAAAGTCAGTATTTTGATGCGAAGGAACTACCCGTCATTCATAAGAACATTGATGATTTCTGTAAGTGGGCTTTTGAATCTAAGCACAACGGCTTTACATTTATTGCTCATAACAGTCGCGGTTATGATTGTCAGTTTATTCTTAAATGGTTGGTTGATAACGGACAAGCACCATTCGTCATTTATCAGGGCGGTAAGATAATGATGATGACTTTGAAAAAATACCGTTTCATTGATAGTCTCAGTTTCTTGACTATGCCTCTGGCTGATTTTCCTAAAACATTCGGATTGAAAGAACTTAAAAAGGGTTTCTTTCCTCACTTCTTCAATACGGACAAAAACAAAAATTATGTTGGTGTGATGCCACACAAGAAGCACTACGGCTACGACACTATGAAAGATAAGAAAAGAGCGGAATTCTTAGAATGGTATGAAAGCCAAAGAAACAACACATTTGATATGCAGAAGGAAATCGCGGAATACTGTCATAGCGATGTTGATATTTTGAGAAGGGGATGTATGGATTTTAGAAAGCAGTTTTTAGAATTCGGTATTGACCCGTTTCAATATACAACTATTGCGAGTTGTGTTATGGCTTTGTATCGTGCTAAGTTTATGCCAGAGAATTCAATTGCTGTGTTGAAGGCGGAAAAGCAAAACAGGATAACCTCTCGGGCTTGTGTTGAATGGATAGCTTACAGAAGCAGGTTAGACCAAACGGATATCAAACACGCATTCAATGGTGGTGAAAAGATGTTTCGTATTGGCGACTCAACTATTTATGTAGATGGCTGGGACGAAAAGACTAAAACCGCTTACGAATTTCACGGATGTCTCTGGCACGGCTGTCCAGAGTGCTTTAACGGTAATACAATCAACACTAAGAAGAACAAGACGATGGGCGAACTATACAAGGCAACAATGAGACGAGAAAAAGAGCTAAGCAAACAAGTAAGCAAACTAGTATCTATCTGGGAATGTGAATGGAGATTAATGAAAACAAGTGAAAGCCTAGCGGAAGATACTAATGAACGAATTACGGAACAAGAAGGACTTAACCCGCGAGAAGCAATGTTTGGTGGTAGAACGGATGCTTTAACATTGTATTGGAAATCACGGCACGATAACGAATACGCAAAATACATTGACATATGCTCTCTGTATCCTACCGTTATGTTTTACGACCTTTACCCTAGCGGACACCACGAAATCATTAGACCGAACAATGTAGGGGCAAGCCCCTACAACCCCAACGGAGGGGGTGCGGGGGACGAAGTCCCTGCGAGATGAAAAACAAAATCATAAACAGAGAATATTTCGGAGTGTCTAAGGTTAAGATGCTACCACCCAGAAAATTACTACACCCCGTTTTACCTAAGGCGGATAGAGGTAAGCTTATGTATTACTTATGCGACAAGTGCGGAATGACTGAACAGAAAACAGAATGTAAGCACACCGATAACGAGCGAGCAATAACTGGAACTTGGGCAACTCCTGAAATCTACAAGGCTTTAGACAAAGGCTATAAGTTGATTAAGGTATATGAGGTATGGCACTGGAATGAGCAGAGCAGCAGCCTGTTCAAAGATTACATAAAAACTTTCTTAAAGGTTAAACAAGAGTCAAGCGGATATCCTGATGGATGTATTACAGAATAACAAAAAAGAAACTACATTGACAGTATGGAAATCAAGATGGGAATTAAGATGGACGAAAATAAGATAGAAGAAAACCCTGGAAAACGAGCGGTTGCTAAGTTGTGCTTGAATAGCCTGTGGGGCAAGTTTGGTGAAAAGCAAAACAAAACTCAAAACAAAATGATTAAAGATAAAGATACCTTATACAAGTTAATGAACGATAAATCAGTTGATAACATAAACATAAACATTATTAACGACAAAATAATAGAAGCGAGTTATGACCTTAAGCAAGATGCGGTAAGCGACCCAGTAAAAACAAATATTGTAGTTGCTTTATTTACAACCTGCCACGCGAGGATTAGACTATATGAGATGATGGACAAACTAGACAACAGAGTTCTATACCACGATACAGACAGTGTCATATACACGACAGACTTAACGAAAGGTGAAACAGATGTTAAAACGGGTAAGTTGTTAGGCGAATGGACGGACGAACTACACGGAGCAAAGATTATGACCTTTATCGGAGGCGGGCCAAAGTGTTATGGATATGTATTAGATAACGGCAAAGCAAGTATGAAAGTCAAAGGCTTTAGTATGAATTATGAAAACAATAAATCATTAAATTTACCAAATATGTTAAGTGTCATTAGTTGCGGACTTGGAATTAAAAACAACGACCTTATTGAGAACGGCAAGAATGAATTATTAGAGTTGCTTAAAACTCAGGAAGAGAAATTGATTGCTAAACGAATTGAAAAATCTGGCAAAGTTGTTATTGTAGAAAACAGCAAGATAACAAGAGACAAACAACAGAAAAAAATAACGAGCGAATACTTAGAAAAAATATTCAGCTTTACTTACACCAAAAGAAATATTATAGGTATCGTAGACAATGCGATTGAAACTAGACCATTCGGTTATTAAATGAAAAAAATTACAGAAAATTTATTTTTTTGCCTTCTTGCCCCTACCCTTGAAACTTCTAATTGTATGAATTCCTTTTTTTGGTTTCACTAACTTAGTATTTACAGCCGTAGCACCCATTAACGATACGGGGTCAAATGCTGTTCGGTAATTCGTGATAGCTGCCGCGGTCTTCGCCCTTTTACCTTTTGGATTTACTTTCACCGCCACTCTGTCAATCACTCCTTCAATTAGGTCTTTCGTGCTAGAGCCTTTATCGTATGTTGTAGCCTTCACCCCCGTTTGTCGGCTTAGGTCTTTTGCTATCGTCCCGCCAAGGCTATGCCCCGTCAGCTCTACATTATCCTTACCATATTTCTTTATAACCTCATTAACCAGCTTCTGCTCTTCTTTATATCTCGGTGTTCTTTTCAATACTCCCTTTACTAATGCTACATCTGTAAGTAAGTCCCGCTTATCTACTGAGCCTCTAAATGCTACAATAGCTTTGCCATCTTGTTCATACACAGTTGATTTCTCTTTGCTCGCGACTGGCTTCCATCCGTCAGCCCCTTTTCTATCCGACGAAGACAAATAGACATCCTCTGACAAATCCGCATTGCCTCCCTTTAGTCGCACACGTGCGACGGCTCCGCCTTTGGCTGAGCTTTGCTTTCTGTATTCCTTACCAGCCTTTTTCAATGCCTCCCCATAGCTTATGTTATGCTTAGCGGGGTAAGCCTTTACGAAGATTATCCACGCACTCATCCTATATTAATTATTTAATTTTTTTTATTTTTATACTTCCTACTATATACTCACTACTCTACACTCACCGATGCAAAAGCTTTGTGAAAAATTTGATCAGCTATCTGTCAGCAACAAAGACAGAACATTTACTTTACAAGAAATTAAGCAAGTAATTGATGGGCACATTAATGAATACAAATTAGAAAACAAGAAACTTCAAGAACAAGGAAAGATACCTATGGGAAAATATAAGGGAAAGACAGTCGCCGATGTGGTTGTATTTGATACCCAATATTTAAGATGGATGGCAAAGCAACCATTTCTAGACAACTATCCTGAGCTAAAAAAAGAAATATTCAAACAGCTTCAATTGTAATTCTAAAACTTATTTATTTTATTTTTTTTGTTTTGGTTGCAAAGCTACGTTTGCAAAAACGTATGATGCTTTTTTACTGTCTACGACCGTAGGTTGTAAAAGGTTCAATGGTCTTCAATAAAATTAACTATGACACTTACATTTCCTCCACTATTATTAGAGATAGCCTTTTGTAAAAATGTTAGATTTTCTCCAGGAGCAAGTTGTATGTCGTAAGTTCGCATGTCAATAAGCTGGCTAGAAGTAGAATTAACATAAAGTTTAAGGATGACATCCGTTATAGTGGCACCACCTAGGGCAGTCGCACTGGTGTCCTTTGATACGATTGAAGTTTTAGAATCAATATCCGCAAAGTTCTCACCCGTAAGTGTTCCAGTCGTTTTCACAATTCGCACTATATTGACTTTATTGTCTTCGTTTGATATACTCACTAGTGTTGGATAAACGATTGAATAATTGGTCGCAACACCACCAAAAGTTGTTTTATTTTTTATGCTGAGAATTGGGCTTTCAGTGATGTTCGCCGCCTTATTTCCTTCCGCTTCGTTTGATATGCTTGAATTAACGGTGTTGGTGCCTTCAACAAACAAACCGACACTAGCAGTTTTTAGAATTTGGACACCATCACCCACAGCATAATTAGATATATTAGCGGAGAAGGGTAAAGTCGTATTCCGCAGACTAACTCCCGTATGAGCATTCGCATATTTAATAGTGTGTATTAATTGAAATTCGCCAGTCTCTGGGTTCTCAATTGAAAACCTTATAGCACCAAAGCCCAAGTATTGAAATTGAATTTGAAATACATTTCCCTTCGTCCAGTCTAGATCGGGCATATCTCCTGTTCCATCACAAGGGTCATCCCAGTCTGCTTGTGGTGTGAAGTCGTCAACTCCTGCTATGGAATGAAGAATGAGCATTCCGTCCTCATTATCTTTCCAAAAATAGAAACCGTTGTTGCCATCACTTTCTCCTATTCCAATAAATGAACGATAATCTTTGGTTTCATCTGTTTCCCATAAGGCTGTAAAGCGACACAGGACACCTATACCCGTTCTGTATTTTATTCTTTTTTTGCTCGTCAATACAGCATTAGCATTAGTCTTTCCTTCTGTTTCTAATTTAGCCATATTTGTATCAAATGAAACGGTCGCCTTTGTTTCTGTTTTCGTCCATATCCGTGTATTAACTGTGTAGGGAAAGATTTCCTGTAATACTGGTGTTAATGAGCTGGTCATTATTTCACCAAAGGCGGTTTTCATATTGTTGGTTTCAACATGCCCATCATACCCGACTTTGACATTTACGAAGTCTCCGTCTGGATTTTGTGCTATCAAATTTCTTTGATGGCTCATTGTTTCTATATTATCAAAAAAATAAATAATCTATCAAAATTAATTACCTGGTTTACGAAATAGTAATTACATTTTCCTTCACACTCACAGTTCGCTGAGTAATAGCCAGAGTGTAGTGAGAATGGACTTTGTTTCGGCAGGTTCCAATAAACTCCCATCGCCGTTCCTGAGTTAAGTCAAGTCCGCTAATCTCGTTCTGGTCCTTGCTCCACAGAGGGCGGTTGTTGTCCCAGCAATTAGCATAAACCCAGTTGTATTGATACACATTAGAATTCATCAAGGCACTACCCTCCAACCTCGGCTTCATAATCATATAGTCTTCAAGGTTAGCCACTGATACATCAAATTCTTCCTGTCTCGCTCCATCAAGGGTAGTGTAGAATGAGACAACCTTTCGCTTAGCATCGGCAACAACACCGCCAGTAGCAGACCGCTCATCATTTACATCATTGTCATAAGCGGTATTTACACTTTCAACAGAATGAAACACACTGTGATAAATCTTCTTCAACCTCTGCCCGTGCCCGCGGTCAAATCGCATAATAATGTTTTGGTTTTCAGTCGCTTTACCATCGCTAGCAGTTCCAATAGTATTTTTATACACATAGGGGTAATCAATATCAAAACTCATACCACCGCCCGCAATCTGGCTTTGAATAGATTGAATAACACCAGGGTTCTGCTCAACAGCAAGAAACAAGTTAAGATTGCTAACAGCAACATCCTCAGCACCAGCAGCAATGTTAGCACCACCACCAGGACTTAGCGGGTCAGCACCAGAATAATAAATCTTCGCAGAGCCGTTCCAGACAATTCGCATCGTCAAAATCTCAGGAAACATAATAGTTTTATCAAGGGCGAAAATAGTGTTGTAAAGCATACCAAGATTAAGCTTGATTTTAATAGCCATATCACCACCACCAGCACCATTACCCAAAGCACCAGCAGTAAAATACTTCGCCTCACTGTAAGGCACATTAACAGGCAGTGAAGTTCCAGTTCCAGCCGCGATGAGAGCATCGTTATGACGGCGGGCATTAGTTGAAGGAGGACCGATAGCACTAGCAATAGCATTACCAAAACGATTTAATGTTGCCTGAAGGTGAGCATCAGTGTCAATGCTACCAGCCACAGTCGCAGCACTAGCAGCCTGACCAGCAAGAACAAGATTATCAAATCCAGTTTCCGCCCTACTGTCAGCATTACACTTTTGGAGCATACAGCCAGCACCAGTGCCGACATCGTGGTTTTCAAGTGCGAGAAAGTCTTTAAGCGAAGTCTCGGGCTTCCAAATCATCTATGTAATATTTCCAACATAGTTCAAATCGCACAGATAAACTCCGCTACGGGTTTGAAGTTGAATTTGTCTAATAGGAGCTAGGCAATCCATATAAGCCTTGTTGTATTTAGTATCAGTGTCTGGGATAGTGTAAGTAAAACTCAACACAGACCTAGCCAAGTTAAATGGGCGACTAATAAGGTCAAATGTGCTTTCTTGTCCTCCCGCAGAGGTGATAGTGACATTTCCATTACTGCTTTCTCGTGGGTTAAGCTTATTCAAACGATAAGAAGCACTGATGTAGTCAGTTTTAGAAAAGTCTAATTCGCCTCCGTGTTGTGTGGGCATTTTGTGTAAGTGATTTTTTAAAAGGTCGCTATATATTTTAATATGAGAAAAAAAATAAATTGATTAATTACCTTGATTTGAGTAGATTAAAAAATGATGTAAATAAATTAAAATAATTCGTCTCGCGGTAAATCAACAATGTCATTACAATACCCAAACCGTTTAGGTTAATTGGTTGGTCGTTTTCGTCAGTTAAGTAAAACCGATACACATTGCTTGAACTCGTAGACAATCTTTTGCCATACTCTGACCCGCTTCCGTCGTAAATAACTGAGCCGAATGGGATTTCGTTCGCAGTGTATATCTCTTGGAGCACGTGATTATCACCTTCCCCAACGAGGTCGCTTTGTAGATACAATGTTTTTTCACCCGTCAAGATTATGACATTTGGGGACCTAATGGTATTATTATCAAAGAAATAAGTAGAAGACCGCTCAAACCCCATAATTTCGTGAATACGAGTTTCGTCGTCAAATACAAACCGCGGTTGAATGTTGATGGGATTGTCTGCCACAGTAAATAATAGCTTACCGTCTTCTGGATCGGTGTTGGTGTTGTTGCTCGTTATTGTGTATGTGTAGTCATTGGGGCTTTCTGCGGTTAGCACCTCGGCCAGCTTATTTTTTAAGTTATTCATTGTGTAGTTGCCCTCGGGTATCGTAATGACCGCCTCGTTACCGTTCTCACTCAGAATAAAAGTATTGTAAGGACTTGCCACAGAGTAATACGACTTCGGCACATAGATATGAAGTATTTTAAAGTGTGTTGGATTGTCTAACCCCTTCATATCAATGGAGTGAGTGAAATCACTGTCTGTGCCGTTTATCCTATTTTTGCTATTGACATAGTAAATGTTAGAGCTCCTGCCTCCCCTATATTCCATAGTAAGTGCTTTTTTTCAAAAACCACTTACAATCTCAAAAAACTATTGCGAAGCTACGCTTGCAAAGTGTATATATTAGAAAATATATTTTTTATTTTACTGGCGGGGTCTAAATAAAGGTGTCAAAGAATTTAAAGCGATTTCCCTTAGCTCTTTCTTTAAGAAACCTAATACTATGCCATCCGCAGGTATCCGTTGTGTCGCTTTGGTTCTTAACTTGATTAACCTTCATAAGCAGGTATGTGCTCGGCTTACTCTTTTCAATAATTTGTTTCATTTGGTGTAGAAATAGCTCGGTCGGCTTATACAGTGCGAGAGGGTCGTAGATTTCAATAGAGTCATCTTTAATCAGGTCAACCCAAACAGCAATCCAATGTGAGCCTGGTTGGCTAGACTTATCTAAGTTCATAATAAACCCATACTTCTTTCTTTTTTCTGGATTCAATTTGTTTATTTCGTCGCTAGCAACAGTCCCCAAATACCAAGTGTGCTTTTTCATAATGTTGTCTATTTCGGCCGTCATTAGCCCTCTGTATGGGCCTCCTGCCCCTACAACCCCGGGGGTGCGGGGGCCTGCCCCTGCTGTCCCGCCTTGTTCTTTGTCGTCTTCTAACGGTGGTGGCATATTTTGGAATTGAGTTATTAAGTCTTTCACATCCTCATCATCGGCTGGCGGTTGTTCTTCTTTTTCTTCTGGTTGTGGTTCTGGTTGTGTTTCTTTTTCTTCTGGTTGTGGTTCTGGTTGTGGCGGTGGTTCTTCTTTTCTTTCTACTGGTTGAAATGGTGGTGGTGCTAATTTTTTTTTTGCTATTTTCTTAGAAAACCAAGCACCAAACCTAGCCCATCCATCCGCTGGTGTTTTTATTCCGACCGTTGTTTTGTGATTGTAAAGAAACTGTTTCATTGAATTTTTGTAATTAGACTTATTTTTGCCAGATTTAACAATCGGGATAATAAATCCTACTTCCGCTAGTTTATTTATTATTTCCTTATTAGTTGGCCACGGTTTGACTCTACGACCATCTATCATTTCATTAACGATTTTTTCCCGTTCTATTTGCCTATATTTTGAGTCTTTCGCTTTCATTTCTTTGGTTACATCTTTTATTTTTCCAGACTGCGGTGTTTTCGTCCTTTTTGGTGCTGGTGTCGTAGGCATCGTCAAAAGATTGTTAGTTTTCTGGTGTTCTATTAATTCCATATTAGTTCGTTGTAGTTTTGCTATTTCCCTCTTCTTTTCTTCTCGTCTTTCCTTCATTTCAGCATCCTCCTTTCTCTCTCTTCTTTTCTTTTCTTCTTCTTTCTCTTCAAGGTCTTTCATTTCTTTTATTTCCAACCTTTTCTTTTCTTCTTCTATCTCATCCCTTTTCTTCTTTTCCTTTTCTTCCTGCTCGTGTATTAGTTCATATTTTTTCTGTAAGTTGTCTTGTATCTGGTTGCGGTTCTCGTATTCAAGACGGTTGAAGTCGGATACAACCACTTTCTCGCGGGCTTTTTCGCGTTTGTTTGTAGGGGCATCGCCCCTACGACCCCGCCGGTGGGGTTTGAAAGGGGTATCCCCTTTCATATATTTCAGAAAAAGTTTAACAATTTGAAGTGTTGAAAGGTCATTCGTTTTCTCACCAAAGTTTAGATATGCTCGTTTGCCTTTCACTTTAATATACGGTCGTCCATCTTTGGTTCTGTATATCCTCGGTGGCCTTTGTTTCTTTCGTGGTTTTTTTACAACCATCGTATATGTTATAGAAAAAAATTAATATAAGATTTTACATCAATCGGGTTGGGGGTTAGCGAAACTTAACGGCTCCGCCTCGTTGCTTCCCGTATCCTTGCTTAGCCGCCGCCTTCGCTACACGGTCCGCATAAGGCACTCCGACATCGCTTAAAAATGTAGCTCCTCTTGATATCGCTTTGTTCTTTCTCAACCATCTTTCAATATTCCCTGCTGTTTTTTCTACTTTTGCCCAATTAATTTTACCGCCTGTTTGTTTCTTTTTTCCTTTCTTCTTGTTCTTCGCACCTCCTTTCTGTGGCATTTTGACTGGTGAAGGATTGTATCCGATATTGTATCCTATGTTGGCATCTATATATAGTTCTGAAAAAAATAAATAATAAAATCACAAAAATCTTTTATTGAAATTAGTCCCGCAAGCGGGACAATAGACTATCGCAAGCGATAGTTGAAATTCTGCCTCAGTTCGTCCGATACCGCATCCACATACAAAAAGTTAAACCGTTCTTTTGTCGCCTCGTGGTATTTTTCAATAAAGTATTCAAGGTCGTAGCCGAGGTCCAGATGTTTATACACGAGTTCAATTTTATCAACACTCTGACCTGGAAAAATAAGTAGGTAGTCCAGCTGTTTAATTCCCTCAGGCTTGATGTCGTTAAGATACTGAGAGCTCATAATCACCTTTGACTTGTAGTGTCTATTTTTTTTCAACAGGTCGCTTACGGACTTATCCCTTAATCCGCTACCCAATCATCTAACACGAAAACGACTTCTGGTGTGATGTATTTGCTCGGTCTCTCCACCTTTTCGCCTCCCTCCTGCTTCTTCTTTTCCTCTTTTCCAAAGTATAAAAATTTTGGCTTCGGTTCTTCTTTGCCATCCTGAATGATTTCGCCTTCTTCTTGCTCCTCATCTGGCTTATTGAGCTTATCTAACTCGTAATCAATCACACTGTATCCGTCCGTTTTCAAATATGTGTATATCGCCATCGGATTTCCCTTCTTCTTGAAGTGCTTAACCATTTCTTTGTAAATGTGGTCCTTATGTATCGTGCTGGCAATAATAACAATACGGGTCTTTCTGTCTGTCGTTCGTTTCAGGATTTCAAACAGTGCGGTCGTCTTGCCACTCTTTTTACGAGCGAGAAGAAATATGTTAGCGAACGCCTCATCAAACAACTTATGTCCTTTTGCCAACTTGTCTCCATCTCCGATTTGCTTAACAGGTTTCACCTTTACATTATTAATTTTCTCCATCACTATATTTTCATCAGCCAAGAAATTCTAAACAAATAACAAATCTTCCAGCTAGTTGGTCGGTCTCAATATTACCGCTGTCTGTTTTCAATACCCTAAACGAATATTGCCCGTCGGTCCAATTAATAATTCCCAAATTGTAGCTTAGATTTGAAATGTTTGCGGTGGTGCTGTCGGCGAATGTGCCGATAATTCCAATACGGTCCATATAAAGGATTTTTGTTTTCGTTTCCGATACGTCATTCATATAGTGGATAAACTTAACATTCATCCTGGTCGGTGTAAAGTTCATTTGAATGTTTTTATCAAACGTCTTGCTATCACCAACAAAATCATTACTCAGAAAAATAATCTTTTGGTATTTGAAATCAGTCATTTGTGTTTTTTGTTTCTATATGTTGTATAATATATTATGTTATTAATATTATTATTTGTGTGCTCTGTGTTAGGTCGGACAGCCTGCGATTTCTATTCACGGGTCAGCGATAAAAAAAATGAAAGCTGTGTGTGGTGTATTCAAAAAGGAATAGAAACCAAATTTAAATGTGTTTTTATAAATAACGGAAATAATATGTGTCGTAGTTTTGATGAGGCATTGCCCTTAATGTGTGCGGGTGATAGAACTAAACATTCGACAATCTTGGGGGTATCCCTTTTTCCGAAATTTTCCATGAAGTATATGGACTTTTTTGAAAACGTGTGGAAATGAAAGGAAATGAATTCCCTGATTGCAGAACATATAAAAATAATATTAAAATATGTTTTTATTAATTGTAATACACTTTAACTTCATCTTCAGAGGTGGGCAGGAACCGGTCCGACACGGTAATTTTTCTACTTTTTCGTAGTCCCGGCTACCATGAATCTATGATGATAACAATGCCGAACATGCAGAATTTGCTTTTACTGTTTATTCTTGCTTATATTAAGCATTTTACTATATTAAGACATGGTTTTACCTTCAAAAAATTCTGTTTGCCCGCTGTGACGTACGCTGGTACGTAGAGGGGGGAGGGGGGGGGGTGGGGGGGGGGGGAATGGTGCATTATCAGAGTTAAACAAATTTCTAATTTCAGTTTTTAGAAGAAGCGTTACAGTTGCAGTTGCCCTAGACAAAAACCATTATGAAAAAGTCGGACCCAGAAAAATTCATTCAAAAAAAATAATCACATACGACCACGTCCACGTCCACGTCCACGTCCACCCGCAGCACGACGTGCGCGGCGACGTCCGCGCAAACGGATTCCTGAGTTACGCATTCTCTAACTTGCGTCGGAGCGATCTGAATCATCTACAATATGGATAGCATCATGTTAAGGGAGAAGAACAAGAAGCAGAAGAAGAAGAAGAAGAAGAAGAAGAAGAAGAAGAAGAAGAAGAAGAAGAAGAAGAAGAAGAAGAAAACTAATACCATGCTTTTCTTCCTCTGAACCAGAAGATCGATCAGACGATGAGTCAGTTGATGAACTGGAAGATGAAGTATCAGATAAGTCATCCTCTGAATCTGCCACTGGTTCTGCAGGCTGAGCAGCACCAAGCTCTTCTTCCTCAGGGAACCCACAGTCGCATCGTTCGAAATGGTTCCACGCTTGTTCAATAAGCTCTGCCTTCTTAAACTGTTTCCGATCGGAGTTTTGCGTTGCAACACCATGCATTCTCATCCATGATTTCAATTCGCTAACTACCATCTGCTTGGACGCAAATTGCTTTTTTTCCTCTGACGATCTTAGCAACGTGAGAATTTTCCGCCAAGGCTCAGAAGCATTTCCAAATGCTAAATCCTGCTCCTGCTTTTCTTCGCTAGTAAGCTGTCTTGCACCACGCCATCTCGGGTGAGCTGGAGGACGTCCTTCATTAACAAAATAAGTGCGTGGTAAGGACAGCAGCTCTTCATCGGTCAAACGCGTAAGTGCGTTCATTTTCTCCTGTCGTTCTTGAGGCAACTCCATCCAATTTACAGGTAGCTCGTCGATCAATCGAAATTCTGCTCTCCATTCCTTGCCTTTTGCATCGACACAGGACATATGAGCAGGACGGCCGGGCAGGCCGCCTTCGAAGTAATCTCCATCCACCTCTACTCTGGTCAAATTTCCACCTGCTAACATTTCCTCCACATGTGCTCGCTCATCCGGCCCTAGGTATTTAGTAGCCAAAGCACGAATATCCTTCTTCAGGCGCGGATTGACGAAGTAGCCGACTGGAAGCTTGGGAGGCATGTCGGTCGCTGTCATAAATAGAGAGAGAGATAGATAGATAGAACGAGAGAAAGAGAGAGAGATATATATATATATATATATATATATAGAGAGAGAGAGAAAGAGAAAGATAGATAATATTATTACCGGGGCGTCCGATAAACAAATTGATCGGTTCTCCTCTGGGATCATCACGCACTCCATGAAAATCCTGTGCGTCTCCCCAAGTAGCGATCTCTACAGTCGGCAAAGCGTCAGGATCTTTCTTGGTGATTCTATATGCCAAGGGTTTGTTGTAGTTTTTGAAACTCTTGTTCATACACGGGCTAAAATGAGTCATCCAGTCGTAGTTACATCCGAGAACAACCAGCACATGCCTCTTCTTGTGCTGCTTCTTGAATGCAAGAATGAGCTTTAATAACGCTTGAGCGATGTTAGTTGTCAGGAAGGTGCTCTTCCACCCGATATCCATAACTCGAAATTCCTGATCATCTCCATCGTGCCCGTGCCCTGGTGGCTTGCGATGTGACTCTACTTGGAAACGGATTCCTCTGTCAACGACATTGAGCCCAAGGAAACCCAGCATCGCCCACGCGGTGTTATCACCAGCTCCGTCCCACTCAAGATATAATTTCCACGCTTGCATTGTGCGAGGGTTCCAAAGTTGCCAATGTAAAAGTGCGGCAAGCATAGTAATGTTGCTGTTCGCGCCGTGTTCTACCGCGCCTTCAAGGTACGTCAGAATAAAATGCGT
The DNA here is from genome assembly GCA_019918135.1 of Paulinella micropora. Lineage (NCBI taxonomy): Eukaryota > Cercozoa > Imbricatea > Euglyphida > Paulinellidae > Paulinella > Paulinella micropora. Next base: position 63,819 of record WBZZ01001680.1, read on the forward strand.
ATCGGTAGTGTAGCAGGTATTGATTCCAACGCAAAGGCGAAACACAATTTTTCCTTTGAAATCTTTCGCGGCGCGGCGGCAAGATGGGATCTTCACTGGCGGTTTCATATCGGCTGATATGACTGTGGCAGCAAAATCTGCTGGTGCTGCCTTCTTGCGCTGCATGCTGGCAACGCGGCACGCCCTGTGAATTTTGTGATGAAGCCTGCTACGGCGACGCCATTCTTGAGCTTCTACTTCAGTCCTGAAACCGTTAGAATGATCAGCAGCAAGCTCTGTGCAGATCTCGCATTTTGAGAAATCTCCTTCTGCAAAACAAACCTGTAATAAGTAATGATAACGAAAATATGCATAATACCTCTGACAAACTTGACGTGCGGAAAATCCATGCGCCAAACTTTGTTGATCGTATTGTCTGTCGGAGGATTATTTGGATCAACTCGTTTCGAACAACCAAACCGAAGGCACATATCTTTCCAATTCTCGCGAACATAGTTTTGGACTCCTGCGTCCTGAGCCATTTCTTGCATCCTCCATATTCCGTCGCTGCATATCTCCGGGTAACTCTCCATGAACTTCTCGCAGAGTAATACTGCTACCACATCTTCTGTTTCAGGAACGGTTGAGTAGCTTTTTGTCAAAACCTTCGTGTTATTTGCAAGAAGTTTGTGTGCTCTTGACAAAACTTTATCACCGATCCCGTAGATACGCTGCCAGGCTACTTTGCACACAGCCTCCGTTAAATACATATACTGAAACGATCCAGTTTTTGTTTGAAACGATTCAAGCTGCGAAGCTGCCCAAGAATAAAGCTCACTGAGAGACGATGACGCATTCTTCGCTCTCGTGTAAAGCACATCACGCGTGTCGATAAATGAATAACACTTCCACTTTTTGCAGCAGACAGACTTAACTTCCCTGTCCAAGTCGGCGAAGGTAATCCCCAACAGTCTTTGGAGCGCAGACGGTCTCTGAAGCTTCACTGCACCTTTCGTGCGACTTTTCATCGTGTAGGGGCGCGTTGGATTCTTACGTGGTCTGCTGTAAGGAATTGGTGATAATCTCATGATGTTATACAACAGCTCATTCGATTCCATAAGCTCGTCGAAGTTCAATCGAAGCTCGTTGGATAATTCCGCATCGTCCACGCCGACCAGAGGAGGAAGCAATCCAGGGTTGATAGATGCAGCATCACCGTTTGAATCCGTATCTGAACACTCTTCGTCGACGTTCTACGCAAACAAGATCGCTTATGAACATTAACCAGCATGAACATAGACAGGTAGAGAAAAAAAATTACCATGGAGCCAGTAGGAAGATATAGTCTAGAGCTGCTGCAGCTACTAACATCATATCCTGTAGTGACAGTAGAACTGTCTGACTGTTTCCAGCTGTCGAGGTTAGCATCAACGTCAGGAACACCTGCCTGTAAAAAAGAATCTTCTCAGTAATAATTTTCATTTATTTATTTTTTACCTGTGCATCACTCAAGCTTGATTTTTCTGTGATGACTGTAATGTCCGAGCTTTCCCTGGGCAGAAGCGTGCGGCGACTATCTGAAATTGAGGACACGCTGTCGAGAAGCTTCCTCTTTTTTTCCGGCGGAATAGATGATGACCTGGAGAGCGGTTGCTTTCCATCAGAACTAATACTGCTGACCGACGCTAAAAGTTCAACCTTTGCTTCATGAAGCAAGGAAATTGACTTAAGTGGAAGCGGATGTTCTTTCTCAGGAACGATAAAACATACATGACCAATGTCAGTCTCGAACAGGAAAACTGGGATTTTAGCTCCTTCCTTGGCAGCCTCTTTCAACCAGACCGGATGTGCATCGCTTGGCAGCGTAGCTATCTCTAGGTCTGGATTAGGTGCATAGCTGAGCAAAATCTCTTGATCTTTCGATATTGCGGTGGTGACAGTCACAATAGGAGTACCCTTGCTGACCTGACATTATTTACAACAATATTTATAGAAAAAATACAACACACGTAACAAAAACTTACATTGCATGGATGTATGTAACAACTAACATAATTTACCTTCACGTTCGGTCGGCAAGTGTCATCGTCGAGCTTGTTGAACCCTTGCGATGAAGAGTTGATGAGATGCATTGCATTCCTGCTCGATTCGTTAATGAATTTAATTGGATGCATCCCTGTTTGCAGGGAACTCCCAATTTTCATAGTGAAATGATCAGAAAATGCAGCATGATTTGCAGCACGCAAAGACTTTCCTCCTGGTTCGAGGAGCCCAAGCTGAAAAGAAGGAGGAAGGTATTTATCAGCAAAGACTCCGTAGCCACCACCACGGTGTGCCACATATATCGGCGCCTTGCTAGCCCTCAGCATGGCATACCTAAAGTTTGAAATACACATGAAAAAAATAGCAGTGCTTCCCGTTAGAGGGAATCACTAAAAAAAAAAAAGGACAGCGAAAGGCTCACTGATAGAAGGCCACACACACTAGCTAGTTATACTAAAGCTAGTATCTATACTCCCCTCTTTAAACTATGCTATAATAATAATAATAATAATAATAATAATAATAATAATAATAATAATAATAATAATAATAATAATAATAATAATAATAATAACAATAATAACAATAATAATAATAATAATAATAGATTTATCAGTCAATTGGCCTTTGATCCTGTCGGACATGTGCCTCCATTGGTAGCACGGGGCCGTTCGGTGACGCGGCTCCGCTCCAAAGACTCAATAATAATAATAATAATAATAATAATAATAATAATAATAATAATAATAATAATAATAATAATAATAATAATAATAATAATAATAATAATAATAATAATAATAATAATAATAATAATAATAATAATAATAATAATAATAGTGCTTCTCAGTCAATGGCGAATGCATTTCTGCACATGTGCCTCCATCGTCTCACCCGTGAGGGGAGTACGAAGATTTGACGATAGGCTCTACTGACACCCCCGCAAGGCAGCTCCAAGCAACAATAATAATAATAATAATAATAATAATAATAATAATAATAATAATAATAATAATAATAATAATAATATATTGAAGAGGAAATGCAAAATCATGCCGGTCAGTTTCACAAACTTTTTTGCAGAGTTTTTTCCACAGATTGTTGTGTACAGAAGAAAAGAATAGCATTCCCGCTCATTCTGAGCTGGGAAAAGAGCGGGAATGCTGTTACATCTTCTCGAAATGTCATGCTCTCAATAAAATCTCTGCACAAAAGTTTGCAAAACAGCAATCCAAAAACGAGTTTCATCGAATTGCTGGTTTGTGAAAAATAGATTAAGCTGGGTCGTGCAATGTTAGGAAATGACATTTATAGCTTCAACAAACACGTTGCAGCAGAAACATGCAAGGGATGACATGAGTTGAGAGTACGTACTAGGAAGGAAATGCAAAATCATGCCGGTCGGTTTTCACAAACTTTTGTGCAGAGTTTTTTCCATAGATTGTTGTGTACAGAAGAAAAGAATAGCATTCCCGCTCATTCTGAGCTGGGAAAAGAGCGGGAATGCTGTTACATCTTCTCGTAATGTCATGCTCTTAATAAAATCTCTGCACAAAAGTTTGCAAAACAGCAGTCCGAAAACGAGTTTCATCGAATTGCTGGTTTGTGAAAAATAGATTAAGCTGGGTCGTGCAATGTTAGGAAATGACATTTATAGCTTCAACAAACACGTTATAGCAGAAACATGCAAGGGATGACATGAGTTGAGAGTACGTAGGAAGGAAATGCAAAATCATGCCGGTCGGTTTTCACAAACTTTTGTGCAGAGTTTTTTCCACAGATTGTTGTGTACAGAAAAAAAGAATAGCATTCCCGCTCATTCTGAGCTGGGAAAAGAGCGGGAATGCTGTTACATTTTCTCGAAATGTCATGTTCTCAATAAAATCTCTGCACAAAAGTTTGCAAAACAGCAATCCAAAAACGAGTTTCATCGAATTGCTGGTTTATGAAAAATAGATTAAGCTGGGTCGTGCAATGTTAGAAAATGACATTTATAGCTTCAACAAACACGTTATAGCAGAAACATGCAAGGGATGACATGAGTTGAGAGTACGTAGGAAGGAAATGCAAAATCATGCCGGTCGCTTTTCACAAACTTTTGTGCAGAGTTTTTTCCACAGATTGTTGTGTACAGAAAAAAAGAATAGCATTCCCGCTCATTCTGAGCTGGGGAAAGAGCGGGAATGCTGTTACATCTTCTCGAAATGTCATGCTCTTAATAAAATCTCTGCACAAAAGTTTGATAATAACACGACCCTTTTTCCACACGTTCAAATTTCAGACCGGCCCGAGAAAAATTTTAAGGTTGAAGGCAAGGCGCTGACTGGTAGTTATGTCTTTGGAATTCAACTCATTTTGCTCGTTTGTCACTCTGGCATGTCTACGAAGCACATTGCCAAGACTCTGCAAGCCATTCTCAAAAATTCGCGTGGGGAATTGTTCCTTAAAATCAACGGGTCTGCAGACGTGCTGCCCTTTGATTGTGTGGAGATTCCCCACGCCGTCTTTTGCAAGCATGATCTGGTATATGCTTGCTCACTTACTTACTTACTTATTTATTTAATGTGCAACATGCAGGGCAAAGGCGATTTGGAGGAGTTGGTCCGCGGCTTCAGCTACACCTGGAATGCACAAGGTATTATGTATGTATGTATGTATTTATAATGCATGCATCGTAGGGATCCTGCTCAAGAATAAGCCTGTGCCCTGGGACGACGGATTGGGAGAAGCTCCTCCCGCAAAAAGGCAGAAGAGACAGGAGAAGGAGAAGGAGAAGGAGAAGAAGGAGAAGCAAAAAAAGAAAGACAAAGGGAAGGAGAAGGAGAAGGAGAAGAAGAAGGAGGAGGAGAAGAAGAAGAAGGAGGAGAAGAAGAAGAAGAAGGATGAAAAGGAGAAGAAGGAGGAGGAGAAGAAGAAGAAGGAGGAGGAGGAGGAGAAGAAGAAGAAGAAGGAGGAGGAGGAGAAGAAGAAGAAGGAGGAGGAGCAGAAGAAGAAGAAGAAGAAGAAGGAGGAGAAGAAGAAGAAGAAGAAGAAGAGGGAGAAGGAGGAGGAGAAGAAGAAGAAGAAGAAGGAGGAGGAGGAGAAGGAGAAGAAGGAGGAGGAGAAGAAGAAGAAGGAGGAGGAGGAGGAGAAGGAGGAGGAGGAGAAGAAGAAGAAGAAGGAGGAGGAGGAGAAGAAGAAGAAGGAGGAGGAGGAGAAGAAGAAGAAGGAGGAGGAGGAGAAGAAGAAGAAGGAGGAGGAGAAGAAGAAGAAGGAGGAGGAGGAGAGGAAGAAGAAGAAGGAGGAGGAGGAGGAGAGGAAGAAGAAGGAGGAAGAGGAGAGGAAGAAGGAGGAGGAAGAGAGGAAGAAGATGGAGGAGGAGGAGAGGAAGAAGAAGGAAGAGGAGGATGACCAGCTGAGTGGGTTTCCCCCTCTGGATTCGGGGAAGGTTCGCGTGTGGGCCCACAAAGGAATTTTCACATTCCTATCCGGATTAGATTATCAAGACTGGTATTATTATTATTATTGTTATTATTATTATTATTATTATTATTATTATTATTATTATTATTATTATTATTATTATTATTATTATCATTATTATTATTATTATTATTATTATTATTATTATTATTATTATTATTACTGGATACTGTAGCATAGTTTACAGAAAGGAGTTAGTTACTAGCTTTAGTATAGTTAGCAAGTGTGTGTGGCCTTCTATCAGTGAGCCTTTCCCTGTCTTTTTTTTTCGAGTATAATCCCTCTAACGGGAAGCGCTGTCATTTTTTTTTAATTTCATACTGTTATTATTATTATTATTATTATTATTATTATTATTATTATTATTATTATTATTATTATTATTATTATTATTATTATTATTATTTTATTATTATTATTATTATTATTATTATTATTATTATTATTATTATTATTATTATTATTATTATTATTATTATTATTATTATATTATTATTATGTGGCACCGCGATAGCCCAGTGGTTAAGGTCTACCATCTGGGACCTGTCGCCAGTTCGATTCCCGTCGGTGCCAGTATTTTCAAAGGATATTTTCTTTGAAAGTATTGGTCTGTCTGGAAGGCTTGGAGCTGCCTTGCGGGGATGTCAGTAGAGCCTATAGTCAAATCTTCGTACTCCCCTCGCGGGTGAGACGATGGAGGCGCATGTGCAGAAATGCATTCGCCATTGACTGAGAAGCACTATTATTATTATTATTATTATTATTATTATTATTATTATTATTATTATTATTATTATTATTATTATTATTATTATTATTATTATTATGGACACCGTGATAGCCCAGTGGTCAAGTTCTACCATCTGGGCCCTGTCGCCAGTTCGATTCCCGTCGGTGCCACCAGTATTTTCATTGAACATACCGGTCCGTCTGGAAGTGTTGGAACTGCCCTTGCGGGGGTGTCATTAGAGCCTATCGTCAATTCTTCGTACTCTCCTCACGGGTGAGACGATGGAGGCGCATGTGCAGATTTGCATCAGCCATTGACAGAGAAGCACTATTATTATTATTATTATTATTATTATTATTATTATTATTATTATTATTATTATTATTATTATTAGCTTTTTCTTCTGTTCCTCTTTTATTATTTATTATTATTATTATTATTATTATTATTATTATTATTATTATTATTATTATTATTATTATTATTATTCAGCCCAATGGCCTCAAGGCGTTAAACTGTGACGCTAACTCATAACCCTTTGGTGGTAGATGCTGGGGAGGAGGGTCGTTGCGCGCGTAAAAGATCTTAAACTCCGCATATGCTGGTTGATAGCCCAGGACCCAGCAGACACCAGATTGTTATGGGTGGGGTTTTGAGGCAGCTCTAGCAACCGCGCTTGGTGTATGCACTTGCACATTCGGTGACGTCTTGCAAGAGGTTGCTGGGACTGCGGAATAACCTCGGCTTAGTGCAGTCTTGCCCTCAGGAGCTCCATCGGTGGCCCCGATCATCAGGCGAGAGACTGACACGGGGGGGTGGAGGACCTCGAAAAAGGGTATTGGAGGCTTATGTCCGTTGAGGATATGCCATTAGCTGCATCAGTACGCCTCAGATATAGTATTATTATTATTATTATTATTATTATTATTATTATTATTATTATTATTATTATTATTATTATTATTATTATTATTATTATTATTATTATTCAGCCCAATGGCCTCAAGGCGTTAAACTGTGACGCCAACTCATAACCCTTTGGTGGTAGATGCTGGGGAGGAGGGTTGTTGCGCGCGTAAAAGATCTTAAACTCCGCATATGCTGGTTGATAGCCCAGGACCCAGCAGACACCAGATTGTTATGGGTGGGGTTTCGAGGCAGCTCTAGCAACCGCGCTTGGTGTATGCACTTGCACATTCGGTGACGTCTTGCAAGAGGTTGCTGGGACTGCGGAATAACCTCGGCTTAGTGCAGTCTTGCCCTCAGGAGCTCCATCGGTGGCCCCGATCATCAGGCGAGAGACTGACACGGGGGGGTGGAGGACCTCGAAAAAGGGTATTGGAGGCTTATGTCCGTTGAGGATATGCCATTAGCTGCATCAGTACGCCTCAGATATAGTATTATTATTATTTAGGGAGTACATAGGCCATCGGTCCCTTTCCATGGGCTGATTGGTATAAAGCTCCTAGATTAATGTTCTATGCCGTCACTTCCTTTATTCCACCGATTGGTGTGGAGACTTTCCTTATGGAATGGAGGACTGGATGCACATGGCCTTTTGGCTCAGCAATTGGCAGACGATATATATTATTATTATTATTATTATTATTATTATTATTATTATTATTATTATTATATTGTTATTATTATTATTCGATAGCATAGTTTAGAGAGGGGAGTATAGATACTTAGCTTTAGTATAGTTAGCTAGTGTGTGTGGCCTTCTATCAGTTATCAGTGAGCCTTTCCCTGTTTTTTTTTTCGAGTATATTTCTTCTAACGGGAAGCGCTGCCATTTTTTTTAAATTTAAACTATCTTTTTATTATTATTATTATTATTCCTCTTTTGCTGCTGCTTTAATTAGCTTGCTCTTTAAGTTCACATCCGAGGACAACAAACATCGGGAGGGGGCGCTCGCGCTCGACGTTGCACTTACAAAGTACAACAATTTCGAACTGAAGGCGTCCACGCAAGTGGAGACATGTGAGGGTGAAACTTCACCTTGTGCTCCCGGGTCTTTTTCCCTATAAGTATGAAAGATTTTTATAAACTGATTGTTTATTTTTTATTTGCAGGCTCTTCATTGTCTTTCCCATTGGTTGGCGCAAGAAGACTCCTGCGCAAGTCAATCGAGGTACTGTATGTTTTTCAAAATTCACAAGCTGCACATATTTTTTATACTTGGATGTTGCAGGATCGAAGCGCTTCATTTTTGCTGCGCGCGAGGTCGACACTGACGGCGATGGCAAGGCTGACGAAATCCAATATCAGCTCATGGGTTTTTTTGGTTTTAACCTTAAACACTCTTGCATGCTTGATCCGTCGCCGATGGACTTCGAGAAGCAGGTGAAGCCCGCGTGGCTCCTCTACGTCGGTAACCCCACGAACCCGCCTATGATTTGCAACTGGCGGAAGCGGGAGCTTTTGCTTCTGTACGAAGCAAACAAGGTCATTTCTTCTTCTTCTTCTTCTTCTTCTTCTTCTTCTTCTTCTTCTTCTTCTTCTTCTTCCTCTTCTTCTTCCATTTTTCTTTTTCTTCTTCATATACATGTTATTATTCTTTTTCTCCACCAGCTCCATCTTTTTTTTTTTTTTTTTGTTTTTTTTTTTTTTGTTTTTGTTTTTGTTTTTTTTTGGCATCTTCCTTTTCTTTATTTTGCATATTTACTGCATGCTCGCCTGAAACGTTAGAAGAAGAATCAAAAAAAGGGCCCGACTGAGCCTCGCTCTTCGGGCAGGCCAAAAAAACTGAGATTCGGTAGCAACATTGTATGTAATGAAAAATGAAGGATGTATGTAATATTGTTTGGTTCTTTGTGCAGAATCCATCGACGTCGACGATGTTCCAGACGTTCCAGACGTCCCTGAAGAAGAAGAGACCCCTGAGCCTCCTATGCCTAAGGGGTCCAGCAAGAAAAAGCCAGGTACTAGCAAATTTCATCTTTTTTTGTGTGCTTTTTTTTCAGTGTTTCTAATTTCTGACGTGACTAGGCAAGCCGAAGTCCAAAACATGTCATTGGAGGTATAATCTTTCCTACTCCTTCTTCTTCTTTTTCTTTTTTTTTGTGAGGGGGGGGCCCCCGGGGGGGGGGGGGGTCAAAAGGTCTCTTTGGGCGCCGCAGCATATAGTTTAGAGAGGGGAGTATAGCTACTAGCTTTAGTATGGCTAGCTAGTGTGTGTGGCATTCTATCAGTGAGCCTTTCCCTGTCTTTTTTTTCCGAGTATAATCTCTCTAACGGGAAGCGCTGACATTTTTTTTTCAAACATTATTATTATTATTATTATTATTATTATTATTATTATTATTATTATTATTATTATTATTATTATTATTATTATTATTATTATTATTATTATTATTATTATTTAGGGAGTACATAGGCCATCGGTCCCTTTCCATGGGCTGATTGGTATAAAGCTCCTAGAGTGATGTTCTATGCCGTCACTTCCTTTATTCCACCGATTGGTGTGGAGACTTTCCTTATGGAATGGAGGACTGGATGCACATGGCCTTTTGTCTCAGCAATTGGCAGGAGATATACTATTATTATTATTATTATTATTATTATTATTATTATTCTTTGTTGTTGTTGTTGTCGTTGCTGTTGGTTTGTTCTGCCACTGCCTTGTTCGCAAGAAATGAACGACTTCTTTCAAAACAACGGCGACCGGTATTGTATTCAGGGTAGTTCGTCCGCCGGCGTGTCGAAAGAAGTCGTTCAGGATCTTGTGAACAAGGCAATGTCAGAACAAGCCGCATCCATTAAGGAAATGCTAGCAGAAGAAAGAAAGTTGAGAGAGGAGGAAAGGAAGAAAAAAGAAGCGCAAGATCGGAAGGAAAAAGAGGCGCAAGAGAAGCGACAACGGGAAGAGGAGAGAAGAAAGAGGAAGAATTCGAAGAAGGAGAAGGAGGAGGAGGAGGAGGAGGAAAGCTCAGAAGAAGAGAACGAGAGAGTGAAGAAGAAGATGAAGAAGAATAACAAGAACAAGAAAAACTATGATGATAATGATAACAACAACAACAACATCAGCAACAACAACAGCAACAACAACAACAACAACAAAAATAGTAAGAGCGAGAGAGAAAGCTTGCTGGAGGATCTCATCGCGCGGATGGCAGCTGGCGCTCTGTCTGCTGGTAACTCACCTTCCACCCCCCAACGCGGCACCGGTCTCACCGCTCCCAGCTCACCTAACGCATGGGAGTTTGTTTTAGCATCGCTTGCGCTGACTCGGCGCTAACTTCAAATGCACGCACCAGGTAGTTTGCATAGCTTTCACTTTTCTCCTTCATCTGAAAGATGTTTGAATTTGTTTTGTGTTTTTTTTCTTTGTAGTAGTGTAGTATTAATCGTAATTTTTTTGCACTGGCAGGTTTGTTATGGTCGAAAGCGTGATTAAGAACGTTTGTCGCGTGCAAGAGTTAAACAAACTTCTAATTTAGTTAGTATGATATTACGGAGTTAGATTTATTATTTTTTTAGTAATTAAAGAAATTTTGTTGTAGAATCTATGTATTTTGCGTGGCGACATCGCACTTCTCTTCCTCCCCCGTTCCCCCCTCCCCCCTCCCCCCCCCCCCCCGGGGGGAATTTATTGTAGGTAAAAGCAATGTTTATTATCATAATAAAGTAAAATGCTTAATGTAAACAAAGATAAACAAACTTAAAAGCAAATTCTGCATGTTGGGCATTGTTATCATCATAGATTCATAGTAGCCGGGACTATGAAAAAGGAGAAAGATTACCGTGTCGGACCGGTTCCTGCCCACCTCTGAAGATGAAGTTAAAGTGTATTACAATTAATAAAAACATGTTTTAATATTATTTTTATATGTTCTGCAATCAGTGAATTGATTTCCTTTCATTTCCACACGTTTTCAAAAAAGTCCATATACTTCATGGAAAATTTCGGAAAAAGGGATACCCCCAAGATTGTCGAATGTTTAGTTATAGTTCTTGGTATAAAACTCAACTATATGAATGTTCATTTCTTACTTGAAGAAGGAGAAGGTAAAATGATACCGATTAAGAGTGTAAGGATACCGACATATACATTAGTCTGCTCGCAAGGTAGGTTATGTTTAGCAAGTTTTACTAAGCAAATTGTAATGATTGCTATAATGATAGCCATTTGAAACAGATACTTAATCATTCTGCTGTCAGTTGGTCTGTTTTTTACACAACAACAATTCCAGTTATCCTCAAGTTCGTGGTCAATTTTTTTTTTCTTCATTCTTCAACGAAATATCTAAAACTCTATTTTTTAATTCAGGTGTTAGCTCGCCATCCGCCAAATCAATCATAGGTGGTGGAGGGTGTAATCTAGGCATTGGGGAAAACTACAGCTCGTATTTCTGCTACTAAATTCGCTTGGTCTTGTAGTATATTCATAAGATTTTTATTTTCTTTTTCTAAATTAATCACTTTTTTCGCCATATGTTGAAAAGCACTGACCAATATCGGAATAAAACTTGTATATGTTATTCCTTTAATGTTTTCGTCTTCTCCTATTTTCATATCTGTCGTATCCACAAACTCTGGAAATATTTTTTTAACTTCATCAGCAATAAACTCACAATTCTTTTTTTCTTTCTTTTCGTCGGTTTTCAAATAATATGAACAACAATTTAATTTCATTAGTTTCTCACAACAATCCCCGCATTCTAATGTTTTAATATCTGCTTTTAGTCTTCTATCTGACGAATTACCCCACGCACCTCCAACGGCTATATAGTTATAAGTTCCAGAAGGTTCTCCTGACGCAGTTGAAGTGCACCAAGCATACACATTGGTGCCACTAAAACCAAAGAAACCGCGGTTATTAGTGCTATTACCAGACCTTAATAAAATCATAGGCTCATTCGCAAATCCTGATCTCGTTCCTAATGTTATCACTCCATTGGCTCCCGTAGTTGGAACATTGAAAAATCCAGAAGTGTCAAGATATGGCCCCGTGATCCAACTAACAGCACTTCCCGCACCTACTCCTGATTTATAAGAAAATGTGAGGAGAGTATTGCTTTTGCTTATCAAAAAGTTTGATCCAGAACTACTAGATACCCACGATGAACCAGAATAATAAGCATCAAACACTAAATTTATATTTCCGTGAGACCAAGAAAGAAGTTGAAAAGCAGGATTGTTATCCTCAGATGATACACATTGAATGTGCGGCCCCGCCGATGAATTCACATTCCCGTATAGTTCTAATCCACCTGAAACTCCTGATTTAGTAGTTCGCCCCACGATTATCGGCACACCATTTGATGTTGTTATTTTGTCTGTTGTTGCCAATGTAGTTGTTGATATCCCCGCATTTGCTGTTATTGACTTTGAAGCCGTAATTGTTGTGTTATTAATTCTAAATAATTCGGTTGCAGCACTATGATAAAATACGTGGCTTCCACCAGAACTATCAACATTATAGATTAAGGTCGCACTACCAATACCAAAACCATCAAATGCTGTTGTTGAACCTCCCCCTCCATCATACAAAACTAATTTATTATTAGCATTTGCCGATCTATCTACGAATATTTTTTTACCTGCTCCGACTACTATGTTATCACTCGTTGTTAATGTTGTTGTGCTTATTCCCGCAGTTGAAGTGATTGTTGTTCCTGTTATTGTTCCACCACTTGTTATGTTGTTTGAATTCATATCCAAGGCACCATAAAAACGCATACCACCCGCATTGTTAAAACGGACGATATCGGACGAAGCAGACTTATTATCCAAAAGTTTTGACATATAAAGTCCTGCTCCTTTTACATCAAATGCTACATTCGTGAATAGGTAGCCTCGTTGGTCGGCGGTTCCGCTGGTATCAGTATTTAGAGTATATAAGAAAGACTGCCAATCACCCGTTGTCTGAGAAAAGAATATATCTCCTCCATTTTGGTTTAATATCCTTGCTCCATTATACGTAATATTTCCACCATTAATGATATCCACATTATTAAAATCGGCTTGGCTTAACAAATTTAGCGCTCTTATATCATTTCTCGTTCCATTAAATATTTTTATTCCTGTTATTGTTTGGTCTCCCGTTAATTTCACATTTCCTCCATCTTTTGTATCTACATAAGATTGTGTTGCTGCCAGGGCCCCGTTTATGCTTATGTTGCCTTTTGTCCATAAAGTTCCTGTTGAACCATTTAATGACATTAACAATTGTTCAGATGAGTTCTCCCATATAAATCCCATTGTGGCATCATTAGCAACCCTAAAACGGAAACTATACGAAGCAAAATCATTTCCTGAAACCGCCAAACCATTTGCCAAACTTCTAGTGTTTAGAGCCCCACCAGAAGCAGCGTAAATTCCCCAGCTTGTATTGGTTGTATCCCACAAAAATATTCCTTTCGCACTCGTCCCGTCTGTTGGTCCCTGAATTCCTATCTTTGCCCCGCTGGTATTCGTTGCTGATGTTAATGTTCCAGTGTATGTAATCCCAGCATTTGCTGTTAGTAGGCCACTCGCAGTGAGTGTTGTTGTTGATACTCCCGCACTCGCTGTAAGCAAGCCTTTCGTCCATAGTGTTCCGTTAAGTCCATTCAAAGACATTAACAATTGTTCTGAGCCATTCTCCCATATAAAACCAGTATCTGAACCAGCATTGCATCTAAATCTCATAGCCCATTGATTGAAATCATTTCCTGCTACTGCTGAACCACCTGCTAAACTTCTAGTATTCGTAGCTCCTTGATTAGTTGCCATATAAATCCCCCAGCTTGTAGTATCCGTATCATATAAAAATATACCTTGTCCGCTTCCTCCATCTACTTTGTTTTGAATAGATAATTTACATCCCTCATTTGCTGTTAATAAGCCACTAAATATTTTATTTCCTGCTATGGTTTGGTCTCCTGTTAATTTAACGGCTGCACCATCAAGAGCAGAAACATCAATACCATCAACTAAATTTACATTTTGTTATGCTTTGGCTGTTCATATCAAGGCCACCATAGCACCGTAATTGTCCATCGCTCGCTCTTAATTACATTAAAACAGCATTACGATTTTCCCAAATAAAACCTTCTGTTGTGCCCGTGCTACATCTAAATCTTATAGCATAACTGGTTATACCACCTCCAACACCACCTGCTAGTGCTGATGTTGAACCAGTTAATGATTTATTAGTTCCAGATTGCGCCATATAAATCCCCCAGTCTGTATTTGCTGTCTCCCACATAAATATTCCGCGGGTATTCCCTCCATCTACTGCTCCTTGTATTCCTATTTTTGCTCCACTAGTTAATGTTGTGGTCGTTAATGTGCCAGAGTATGTAATTCCCGCATTTGCTTTAATTTCATTGCTAAATGTCTTATTGCCTCCTATGGTTTGGTCTCCTGTTAATTTAACGACATTCGTGTCAAGAGTTGAAACATCAATACCATCAACATTACCGACATTTGTAATCGCAAACCCTCCCATATTTAATCCAGCCGTCATACTTGCTGTGCCGTCTAATCTCAGAAAAGGTGAAGCAACATTTCTCCATTGTCCTGTTGAATAAATGAGCAGTTGATTATCGGCGGGCGATATTATTAATACATCGCTGTGTGTATTAATTGAGCCATCCGCAGACACTTTCGCATTATTCGCTATGTGCTCTGTTATCCAATCATCAACATCTTTTGTATTTAGCAAATTAACCCCTGTTATGTTCAAATACCCGCCCATACTAATATTGCCTGTTTCATCAACATTTATCGGAAAGGTTTTATTTACCCAGTTTATTGAATTATATGTCAGATAACTATTCATCGCCACTGGTGCGGTTATGACTACATCAGATAGTGTGTCAATTGACCCCAGGGTGGTATTCCTCCATTTACCATCCACATCCTTATAAGTTAAGTATTGCCCGACAGTTGGTGCGGATATGTTAGTATCTATGAGATTGTATAGACTGGTTTGATGTGGATTACTCGTATTAGAGCGGTGTTGAGTTGAGGCCTTAACCTCGTCGTTGTCCCTCACTCGTTGCTCTGTGTAGTATAGATTTTTTCCTTCTTTAAGGTCTGTTGTTGATTTGGTTGCCAGTCGTGTGTCAAATCGGCCATCGGTAAAATAAAGATTTACGGGGTCAGCATCTTCTGGTATCCTGTCTGTATTTAAGCCCACTATATTAGTGTTCGTTAAATCAAGGTTGGCTATATCTAGACTATCAACAGCTAGCTCGTTAAGGCCTAAGAGCGATTTATATTGACTCATTGGTATATAATTTGGATAATAATTAATCCGATTAAAAATTATTTTTGGTTAGATATACATCCGAAACAAACGATGCCGAGAGGTAATAGAGAGATTGCCATAAAGAACCTTGAAAAAGCTACTGTAATGAAGAAACAGTATGCGAGGCAGAGAAAGATTGAGAGGGCTAGGGAACTACTCGCAGAGGAAGAGGCGAAGAACGTAAAAGAAATGAACGAAGACGAAAAGATGGACCACACCGCTAAAAGACAGTTGGCTAAGGATATGATTGATGGGCGGGACGGTGAGATAAGTGAGGAAAGCAGTTCTGATGAGGAAGTAGAACAAGACTTTGTAGATATCGTCGCCCAACGGGTTGCGGGTATAAAATTGAAGACTAAACAGAAGAAGGCGAAAAAGGTGGTAAAAAAGAAAGTGGAAGAAGAGAGCGAGAGTGAGAGCGAGGAAAGTGAGGAAGAAGAGCCTAAGCCTAAGAAAGGTAAAGGTAAGAAATCAAACATATCAGTTAATGTTTATAATCAACAACCCGAAAAACCAAAAAAGGAAAATAATGATGTTTCAAAGATATTTCTTAAATTCTAATATATAGTATGGATAATAAACATACAGCTATCGCTGTAGGCGATACACAAAACAATACAGAAAATAAAAATGAAGTAGTGGAAGACAAAGAGCAACTTGAAAAAAAGAAAATTGAAGAAGCTTCTGAAATACACCATCAATCTAAGAACCCTAAAAAATGGAATACTATACTAGCCCCTGAGCCTGAACCATTAAGCCAAGTGTTTATTGACTTAATGGATATGTCTAAAATAGCGACTAAGAAAGGAAACAAAAACTACAACTTTGGATTAGTAATGATTGATGTTTATTCTCGTCGTGGTTGGATTGAACCAATAAAAAATAAAACAACAGAAGTATTGGAAGGATTAAAAAAAATGCCTAAACCTAAAAGGATTACGTCCGACAACGGCAGTGAATATAAAGGACAAGTCGCAGAATACTTTAAAGACAACGGAATTCAACATACTACAAACGAAGTTGGCGACCACCGAACTATGGGTATTGTAGATAGATTTATTAGAACAATAAGAAATGATTTAAATTTTATGTGGGAAGTTAATGACGATTTTGTTTGGGTTCCTTACATTTATGAAATTGTTGATAATTATAATAACACATTTCATAATACAATAAAGGCTACACCTATGGAAGTTTATTATGGAAAAAAGAAAAACGATCAAGAAATATACAGGGCTGGTCTTATTAATAAATTTCCTAAGGGTTCAACTGTTAGAAAAGAACTAGAACGAACTGTTTTTAGTAAAGGCGATGTTCAGTTTTCAAAGAAGGTATATACAGTTAAAGGACGTAAAGGCTTCAAGTTGATACTCGGTGAAAGCGAACTAGTCAGTCCTCAACAATTATTAAAATCTAAAATGAACGAACAACAGGACGAAGTTAAACCTCAACTAGCCGACAAAGTCAAGGAAGCTACGAAAGAAAAAAAGACAGGCCACTTATTAAAATCATTGGATATAAAACCTGAGAATATCCGTAGTAGTGCTCGTATTAAAAAGAAAAAAGAAATTTTGGATTTGTAAGTATTTAATTAATAACTTAATACAACGGGTTAATTGGAAAAATATTACTTATTCAATGAAATATTTTCTACAATTAACCTCAGTTTTTGTTGTAGAGGTGTTAAAGCAGAATATATTTTTTTTAACAAATATATTCTACTTCAACACTTAGCTTTTTTGTTTAATTAACTAAAATCAATTTTATTTTACTTACACGATCTTGGCTGGAAGAATCTTCCCGAAATTTACCATATTGTCGCCGATAATTGATTCGGCGTTCTTCAAGCTGGGTGAAAAAAACTTAGAACCATCTTTCAAATATACGACCACTACGAGGTCGCCCTTTCTGATCTTTGAAATAGTTGTTTTCAAACCCATAGCAGAAATACTATCACTTCCTGCTACTTGGATAAAGGAAATAGTAAGTCCCTTTCCTTCATCTCCACTAATAAAGTAAGGAATAGAGGATTTGACTGGAGTTCCTTTCCTACCAGCATTTTTTCCTTCAACATTGGCTGCATTAAGATCCACTACAGCCATTCCTACTGTTATGCCATCTACCATTGTTGCTTTCTGTTCAACCTACATCATCATAAATTAGAACGAGCAAGAACAGAAAGAGTGATTACCTTTGCTTCACCAGCAGGTGCAGGTGCTGGTGCGGGCTCCTACAATACACAAACAATCAATAAGAACAACAAAGAAAAGAGATAATTACCTGCGGAGCTGGTGCTGGTTCGTCCGCTTTCTTCTTGGGAGGCATCACCTACATAAACACACAGAGGGACAATATGTGTTTATGTAGGGGTAGTTTAATGTCGTGCCCAGGACATAATATAGTCAGCTATTTTACCCCTCAACCCTATTTCTGTATTTATTATATTTATCCAAAACCATATCAAAGCTATCTCCATTACATATTAACTTCCTCGCCTGCTCCTCCTCTCTCAAACTCAATGGTTGCTTCCTAGCTAGCAACCAACTATCCAACAACCTCTCCTCTTTCTTTCTTCTTTCTTCTTCTCTCTTTCTCTTTCTTTTCATTTTATCATTATTTTTCTTTTTTTGCTTCTCTTCTTCTATCTCTGCTAATCTTTCGTCTATCGCATCCTCTCTCTCTTCAAGCTCTTCTCTCTTTTTTGTCATCTCTTTTATTTTTTCATTTATCAACTCTATTTGATTACTTACTGTTATTTTATGTCTATTTACTATGCTTTCTTGTTTATCCATATAATATTCTATCCATTCATTACTGTCTCGCCTTATACTCTCATTATCAGAATTATCAGAATAATTATCAAAGTTATTGAAGTTATCAAAATTATTGGACATACGGTTTATGCCCGTAGGGTATATATTATTTTTGTATATTTTGCAAGGGGTAAAATGGCCTTCTTTTCGCTTTGTCAAAAACGCGATTTTCAGCAAAGGAGAAAATCTGTAGGCTTATTTTGCAGTTTTCGTGCAAAAAAAATAACAGTCATCAATGTTTCGGTCACGGGCTCATTTTCCTTTTTATTTATCCGTCGCCATTTTGTTTTTTATCAAACAGAAACTTCAACAAAAAAGTCAAGAAACACCGCAAAACCAGTTATATTTCTTTTTTCGCAAATTGACAGCTGTGACTGTGTTCAATGTTGAAAAAGGCTACGTGTATCATTTTATTTAACGGTTTCCACTTTTTTCCTGCTATTGCCATTTTGTCCCGTGCGGGCCGAACGGTGTGTGTCCCTGGGGGCGGGGTGGTATGTCGTGAAAAAGTGTGCCGAAGTGCGACCCTATACTACTAGTAACTACTATAGGTACCACTATAGCACACTTATCTTTATATTCATATTCATAAATTTAGCCCATTTCGCCATATTTCGCTCTCCTATTAATCAACAAAAGCTAGCAAAACTAGAAAATCACACTTTTTCGCAAACTATACTATTAATACTAGGCCTCCTTATCACCCTTTTCTTATTCTTTCTCTGTGTGCTGAGCCCTTATCTTTTTCCAAGAAAAAAAATGTGCTCTGTATTGAAAGTTTGTAAATAAAAGAATAAATATTATTTAAAGAAATGAAAAATTATATTATATATATAAATAATATAAGATGGGCAGAACCAAAGTATTTACAGACGAAGAAATCAGGCAAAGGAACTCAGAACGAATGAAAATCTATAATATAAAAAACAAAGAGAAAGCACAGCAGAGGGCTAAGGACTACTACAACAAGAACAAGGAGTTCATATTGAAGAAAGCAAAGGAGAAAAGGGAAAAGGAGAAGGCTGACCTCGCAAGGATGAAACAACTCCAGAGGCTCGTTGAAGGACTAAATATCGCCCTATGAAAAACGATATAAATTTTATGTTAAGGATATAATATATAGTAGTATATAGATAAAATATATATGTCTATATAGATATATTTATTTTTATTTTTGAAAAGTCAAAACCCTAATATAACCATGTCAAGCATAGACTACGGGGGACAAACTTGGAACCTTGACAAACTCGCAGAACAGTGCATACAATACCAAATACGGCAAAACAAACTCTATGTAAAAAAACCAAACTGCAAGAGGTTTTATGACATAACAACACTAAGTTGGGCACTACCAAACCCTGAGCAGTGGGTAACGCCCGACAGAGAACAAAGGGAAATAAAAGAGAGGAAAAGGGATGAACCAAATGTCATAGACTTCAATGGTTATAAATTAATACGACAAGACATAAAACACGATTTACCAGTGGGGCAGTCATTGTATAATGTAAAAATCAATAAAAACTTTTCTAAAAAGATTAAAAGTTTTCGTTGGAAGATATTATAAAAATGATTGGCACAATCGTAGATGATTTTAAGACTTTATATAAACCAAACGACAAAATACAAGTAAGGATATCGGCTATTCCAGAGTCGTGGAATGTTCAATCAAAAAATTCTCTAGTAAAAGTAAAAAACTTTAATTTAGAAGATATATTAGAAAGACTCACAAAAATCTTGCAATCAAACGACGAAGTGTGGATGGACAAACAAGGGGCAACTATGGAGTTGATTGATTTCAATTTTATGGGAGTGAGGATGCCTGAGGGAGGGGCTAGATTGAAAGCAATAACACAGGAGGATATTTACAAAAAGAAAGGAGTGATACAAATAAATAATGACGACAACATATGTCTGGTAAGGTCTATTGTGGTTGCTAGAGCAAAGATAGAGAAACATAAAAAATATTCACAGATAAAGGATGGACGTAGAATTCAAGACGAACTGCCAAACATTTTACACGAGGAGGCTGGTGTCATAAAAGATTTATGCGGACTTCCTGAGGTAGATGTGTTTGCCAGTCATATAAAATACAACATAGCAATTGTCGAATTTCCAGACAAATAA
Organism: Paulinella micropora; assembly: GCA_019918135.1. Lineage (NCBI taxonomy): Eukaryota > Cercozoa > Imbricatea > Euglyphida > Paulinellidae > Paulinella > Paulinella micropora. The sequence continues at coordinate 84,215 of WBZZ01001680.1, forward strand.
TATATAAAACTGAATTAAAAGATAAAAAGGAACAACCATACAAACACGTGTACATACTCAAAACCAAAACTCATTACGACACCATAGTGAGCATGAAGGCCTTCTTATCAAAACGAAACTTCTGTGAGCAGTGTATGAAAGGTTATGAGCATAATCATTCCTGTGTGGCGAAATGTAATACATGCCTTACGGATGGATGTAAGGGGTATAACAAAATAACAAAATGGAAACAATGCGAAAAATGTAATCGTAAATTTCCGAATGATGAATGCTTCAACAATCACACAGCCACCACATGCGACAACAAAAAGAAATGTCTTAACTGCTCTAAGACTTACACAGGCGAACATAAGTGCGGTTATGACAAATGTAAAAATTGTAAAATATTACAACCCTTTGAGCATAGGTGTAATATGAAACAAAAAGAAATACATAAGCCCTCTGATAAATATGTGTTCTTTGATTTTGAGGCAACACAAGAGACAGGCACACATATCATTAACCATTCAGAGAGTCAGTATTTCACAGACAGCTCATCTAAGTCGTGCGGAGACACGACATCGCCGCAAAGCGGCTCACCAATCATACACAAAAGCATAGACGAGTTTTGTAATTGGGCATTTGGTAATCAACACAAGGACTTCACATTCACAGCACATAATGCGAGGGGTTATGATTGTCAATGCGTGCTTAAATGGTTAATAGAAAAAGGCATTTCATCATTTGTCATATATCAAGGGGGTAAGATTATGATGATGGCTGTAGACAAGATTAGGTTTATTGATAGTCTATCTTTCCTAACTATGCCCCTGTCTGATTTCCCTGAGACTTTTGGTTTAGATGAATTAAAGAAAGGATTTTTCCCTCACTTCTTCAATACTGAGGCAAATCAAAATTATGTAGGTGCAATACCAGACAAGGACTATTACTGCTACAACACATTTTCAAATCATAAACGACAAGAATTTCTGAAATGGTATGAAGAACAAAAAGAAAAGTGTTTGATTTCAAAAAAGAAATGGAAGCATATTGTCATAGTGATGTGGATATATTGAGAAGGGGGTGTATGAAATTTAGAGAGAGTTTTATAGAATTTGGCATAGACCTATTCCAATACACAACTATCGCATCTACCTGTATGGCATTATATAAAGCAATCTATATGCCGACAGATAGCATAGCAGTCATACCAACACACAGAACAGACAAAGCAAAAACGAGCCGTATGTGTGTGGAGTGGCTATCATACAGAGAGAAGAAAGACAATACAACCATACAGCACGGATCAAATGGAAAAGAAAAAATGATACATTTAAAAGGTGCAGGTAAGGCATACTTAGACGGATATGACCCGAAGACAAAAACTGCATATAAGTTTCATGGGTGCTACTGGCACGGGTGTCCTGAGTGTTATGACGGCAATCAAATGAATAAAGAGCAATCCGTTAATAAGACATTTGGACAATTATACAAGGAAACAAAACGACGGGAAACTTTAATAAAGCAACACGAGGAAGTGAATAATTTAATAACAATATGGGGTTGTTAGTGGAACAGAATAAGAGTAAGGCAGGAATTCAAAAGGAACATAGAAGAGACATTAATGGAGCAAGAGACAATCAACCCACGACACGCGATGTTTGGGGGAAGGGCAAATGCTCTATCTTTATATTGGAGGGCAAGGAATGAACAACAATACGCCAAACACATAGACATATGCTCCCTCTATCCGTCTGTTATGTTTTATGACCCCTACCCTCTCGGACATCATAAGGTAATCAAAAACACACATGCATTACAAATGTTAAATCAAAAGACAGCATTTGGATTAGCCAAAGTAAAAATGCTGCCGCCTAGGGGACTAATTCACCCTGTCCTACCCTGTCAAGATAGAGGAAAGATGATGTATTATTTATGTAATAAGTGTGGAAAGGAAAACCTACAAGACAAATGCGAGCACAACGACACAGATAGGGCACTCACAGGCACTTGGGCAACACCACTCATTTATAAAGCAATGGAAAAAGGTTATAATATCATTAAAGTTTATGAGGTGTGGCACTGGGAACAACAGACAACAACACTATTCAAAGACTATATAAAAACCTTTCTACAAGTAAAGCAAGAGGCAAGTGGCTACCCGTCAAATGTGGAAACGGAGGAACAAAAAGACAATTACATAAATGACTATGAGGAAAAGATGGGTATTAAGTTGGACAAAAGCAAAATAGAAAAGAATGAAGGAAGGAGGGCAGTCGCAAAACTATGTCTGAATTCTCTGTGGGGAAAGTTTGGACAACAAAGCAACAAGACACAGACGACAATCGTCAGGAGTGAGGCAGAATTATACAAAATACTAAATGACAAAGAATGCCTTGAACTATCCTACAATCTACACCCCGAAAAAGTGTCAGACCCTTACAACACAAACATATGTGTGGCTTTATTCACAACAGCACACGCACAAATGAGATTGTATGATATGATGGATAGATTGGGAGACAGGGTATTATATCACGACACAGACAGCATAATATATTCAGTTGATGAAAAACAAGGACAGACAACAATACCGACAGGTGATTTATTAGGACAATTGACAGACGAACTAATAGACAAAAAGACAAAAGTAAGCAGAAAGATAACTACGTTTGTGGGCTCGGGGCCGAAGTCCTACGGCTACATACTAAACGACGGCACAACAAAAATGAAACTGAAAGGCTTTTCTATGAACTACGACACTTGCAGGAAACTGAACTTGGTAAATATGTTTAGTGTGATAAGTAATGGTCTGGGAATAAAGGACGAAGAACTATCAAAGAAAGCATATGAGGAATTAGAAGCATTATTGGAGACAGAAGGAGAAAAGCACATAGCAAAGAATGTGGCTGAGAATGGTAATGTAGCAATACACAACCACAGCAAAATTACGAGGAACAAAAAAGACAAAACGATTACCTCCGAACATTTGAAAAAGATATTCTCATTTACTTACACAAAAAGAGTAATTCAGCCGATTAAAGAGAACCATATCTCTACACTACCTTACGGATTTTAATGATAGATATTTGACAATTTCACTCTCATTCGCTTTGCTCATTCTCGTTTATTGTCAAACATCGAAACCATTAAAGTGTAAAACGATGTTTGTAAAACACACGAGAGCGGTAGCGGAAGTGTGGATTTACAAATATCATTAATTAATTTTTTTCTATAATTTTTTTTACCAGTCTATATAGACCAATGACCACCCTCACCAGACTATGTGAGAAGTTTGAGAAACTCTCTATTGAAAATAAAAAAGAAACATTTTCTCTTACCGATGTTAAAAAGATAATTACTGACGAAATCCAAATGATTGAAAATGCACGGGCAGGCAAGCCAAGGGATATTTTTCCATTTGGTAAGTATAAAGGTAAGAAAATTCAAGATGTAGCGGTTATTGATAATCCATACCTTGAATGGGTTATGAAACAGCCGTGGTTTGAGAAATTTACTGACATTAAAAGTGAAGTAAAAAAATATTTACAATAAAAAATAAAATGTTACTATACATATACCAATGACCGACCTAAGCACCAAACAGGACTCCTTGAATGAAATCGAAAAATGGAGCCTTGACAGCGAAATTAAGAAACCTTCAATTAAATGGACTAAACCTGACATTGCATCTTTCTATGAGCAATATAAACCACGTGATGACAATGTGAAAGTAGTTATTCCGTTGGAGGCTACACTAGCAAAAATTATAATGGAGGAACCAAGCACAGCATTTACGGCGACTGATTTAAAAGAGACTAGTATCACTGAAATCAAGGCTAATGTTGGCGAAGAAATAGCGAATGCTACATGTACAGAAGAAGGATGTATATTAAAGAAAGATGTTGTTCTTCAATATGGAAAATATGCACACAAAAACATTGAAAATGTAGCCAAGATTGATAAACCATACCTTGAATGGTTAGTTCAACAGCAGTGGTGCCAAAATGTGGATGACATAAAAAATTATTTAAATCATTGATATTTTATTTAATTAATTTTTTTTGCTTTATTGGTCTTCTATGAAGTTAGCGATAACATTAACATGTGAACCATTATTGGCAGTTCCAACGGATTTCTGTGTAAAAGTCAATACATCACTAGGAGACAGATATATATCATAATTTCTAAGATTGATTTGTTGAGTTGATTGAGAATTTACGTAAAGTTTAAAAATTGTTGTTCCGTTGGCAACTGCACTCGCCTTTGTATCAGTATCTACAATTGAATACTTAGTATCAACATCTGCAAAACCCGCTCCAGTTAGTGTTCCATTCAATACCATTCTTACTACACACGCCTTACTATCTTCATTCGTAATACTTATCAAAGTGGGATAAACATTTGAATAATTTGTTAAATTAACACCAGCAGCATCAAATGTTGCTTTATTCCTGATACTAATAATAGGGCTTTCAGTTGTGTTTGCTGCTTTACTTCCTTCCACTTCGTTTGTTATACTTGTGTTTATTGTATTACTTCCTTCAATAAATAATCCAACACTCGCTGTTTTAAGAGTTTAAATTCCGATAGCAGCATCATTCCTCATTAGTGCAGTAAATGGTAAAGTAGTGTTTCTTAGACTTACACCTGTGTTGGCATTCGCATACTTAATAGTATGGACTAATTGAAATTCGCCTGTCGTAGGATTTTCAATAGAAAACCTTATAGCACCAAAGCCTAAATATTGAAATTGAATTTGGAATACATTTCCTTTACTCCAATCAATAACAAGCATATCTTTTGTTCCATTGCACGGGTCATCCCAGTTTGCTTGTTGAATATAAGTTGTTGCCCCTCCTTTGGCTTGTAGAATACTCATCCCGACATTAGTTTTATAAAAATAAAAACCATTTGAAAAATCACTTTCACCAATTCCCACACACGAATAATAGGATTTTGTGTCATCAGTTGTCCATATAGCAGTGAAGCGACCAGCAACTCCCATACCAGTCCGATATTGTATTCTTCTTTTTTCTTGTTAGGATAGCATTCGCTGTGTTATCGGCTTGAGTTTTTAATTCAGCCATATTATCCAAAAATGACACAGACGATTTTGTTTCTGTTTTTGTCCATATCCTTGTATTAATAGTGTATGGAAAGATTTCTTGAACAACTGGAGTTAATTGTCCAACTAGTGTTTCTCCAAAAGCAGTTTTCATATTATCAGTTTTAATACCACCATCATATCCAACACTGACGTTTATAAATTCTCCGTCAGGATTTTCTGCGATTAAGTTTCTCTGATGAGACATTTGAGAATTTCACTCCAATCTTAAATATATTTGAGATATCTCGCTATATTCTCAAACGTCGTTTTACTATATTATACGAGAAAAAAATATTTAATCTATTAATCTTTCACGATGTTTATGAATATCTCAAACATGTTTGAGATTGCGAAAATGAGCGAAGCGAATGAAAGCGATGCTCATAAATATCAACTAATAGAAATTATATTTGACTTAACCTGAACCTCCCGCTGAGTGATTGCTACACTTACGTGCTGATGAGCATATTCTGTGTAGTGCTAATGAACTCCCATCGTCTCTCATTGGAAAGGTCAAGCCCGCTAACTTCATTTTGGTCTTTGCTCCACAGCGGGCGGGTATTATCCCAAGTATCAACCCAGAACCAGTTGTATTGATACACATTTGAATTCATCAAAACAGAACCTTCAAGTTTAGGTTTCAAGCACATATAATCTTCAAAACTAGCGGGAAATATTTCAAATTCCTGAAGTCGTGCCCCGTCAAGTGTGGTGTGAAAACGGGTAGTCTTAGCGGTTGCTCTGTTATCAATATCATAAGCGGTATTCTTGTTTTCTGTGTTGTTAAAGAGTGTGTGATAAAATTTCTGCAACCTTTTGCCGTGCCCCCTATCAAAGCGGAGAATAATGTTTTGTGTAGTGGATTGAGCAATGGAAATTTTATAAACATAAGGATAATCAATATTAAAACTCATACCTTCAGCACTCGCTACCTTTTGTTGAATTGATTGAATGACATCGGGATTAGTCTCTACAGCAAGGAACAAGTTAAGACTAGAAACAGATACATTACCAGCGGCAGCAACAAGCACTCCTCCACTAGGTGATGAAGCATCGTTATTGTAATAATAAATTTTAGGGGTCTGTTGCCATACAATCCTCATATTCAAAATCTCTGGAAACATAATAGTCTTGTCAAGGGCGAAAATGGTATTGTAAAGCATACCGAGATTAATTTTAACAGCGATAGAAGGCTCAGCAGAAGTAACCGAACCACCCGAGAAATACTTAGCCTCATTATATTCAACATTAACAAGGCTATAGGTTCCAGCAGTACCATCAGATAGAGCGGAATCGTCGTGGCGACGAGCATTTGCACTAGGCACTTTGTAGTATGTTTGAATTGTGTCTCTAGCAGTATCGTAGGCTACTGCAGTATCAATTGCTCGCCTTTCTGCTCTACTACCGATAACAATCTTTCCTGCATTACACTTTTGAAGCATACATCCCGCACCACTTCCATTATCGTGGTTTTCAAGTGTCAGAAAGTCCTTCATAGAAGTTTCGGCCTTCCAACTTCATTTACATCACACAGATAAACACCGCTACGGGTTTGAAGTTGAATTTGTCTAATAGGAGCCAGACAATCCATATAGCATTTGTTATAGTTCGCAGCCATTGCTGGTGGGGCATAAGTAAAACTCAAGACAGAGCGGGCTAAGTTAAATGGCCTGCTGATAAGGTTAAAGTTGCTTTCTTGTCCTCCTGCGGTAGTAACAGTGATAGCCCCCGCACCTTCTTGCGGAGTTAGTTTATTCAAACGATACGAAGCACTGATGTAGTCAGTTCTAGAAAAGTCTAGTTCGCCTCCGTGTTGAGTTGGCATTTTTTGTTTTTGATATTTTAGAATTTCACTTCTGCTGTCGCACTCTCGTTTATTCTAAAACATCTATTTTATTTTTAAAAAAATAAATAATTGATATTAACTTACTTACAATCGATGTTTGAAAAACACACGGGAGCGGTAGCGGGAGTGTGGATTTTCAAATATCATTACCTCACCTTCAATAAATTAAAAAATGATGTAAATAAATTAAAATAATTATTCTCTCTGTAAATTAATAATGTCATTACAATACCTAACCCATTAAGATTTATAGCCTGATCGTTTTCGTCTGTAAGATAAAACCTATATACATTATTTGAACTGGCGGATAATTTCTTACCATACTCAGACCCACTTCCGTCGTATATAATGGCTCCAAATGGAATTTCATTCGCTGTGTATATTTCCTGTAGCACGTGATTATCTCCTTCACCAACTAAGCCAGATTGAAGGTATAAAGTCTTTTCGCCAGTTAGAATAATTACGTTCGGCGATTTAATAAAATCAGTAGCGAAGAAATATGTTGAATTTCTATCAAAACCCATAACCTCGTGAATACGGGTATCATCATCAAATATAAAACGCGGTTGAATACCTCCGTTATTTGAAACACTGAATGCTAATTTACCATCCTCCGCTTCCGTGTTTGTATTGTTGCTTGAGACAACATAAGTATAGTCATTCGGACTTTCCGCGGTTAGCACCTCGGCCAGTTTATTTTTTAGATTGTTCATCGTGTAGTTTCCCTTAGGTATCGTAATTAAAGCCTCATACCCGTCTTCGCTAAGAGTAAAAGTATTGTAAGGACTGGCAACTGAGTAATAAGATTTTGGAACATAGATATGAAGAATTTTACAATGTGTGGGATTGTCTAGCCCCTTCATATTGACTTCGTGTGTAAAATCCGAGTCTGTGCCCGTTATTCTGTTTTTGCTATTTATGTAATAGATACCACTCGCACGGCCACCCTTATACTCCATTGTTATATTATGCGAATAATATTTGGATATCTGATATATCAAAATATAAACTATTAATGTAATTTATATGTTTTTTGTTTTTTCGTGCCTGTTCTTTTTGACTTGAGTTAAGCAAGCACCACACTTGCAAGTATATTTTCTTTGTTGTCTCTCTCTTATTTTTTCTTTATTCATCATAGCATATTCTTTATCTTTTTTTGCTTTTTCAAATTTGTGTGTTTTGTTGTATTCTCTTTACTTTTCTGTAAATTTTTCTCTGTGAATTTTATAATATTCCCTTAGGTATGTAGAAATTCTGGATCTGTTTTTTTCTCTGTATTCCTTACATTTTGGTAGAATATTTATCTTTCTTATCTTCATAATATTCATTACGAGTTCTTCCAGAAACTATTTTATTGACACAATTAGTGTTTCTTATTATTTCACCTTCTCGCTTCAGTAATTCTTTTTTGCTATACCATGGATATATTTCAATGAGTTCGATGTAGGCGTCAGGAAAACACAATAATTCAAAAGAATAATTCTGTTTCAGTGTGTTTTTGTAATCACTTCTATGCTCACTTATTCTATGAGAAAGAGGTTGACATGTTGAGCCGATGTAAATCTTGTCAGTCTGGTGTGAGCGGATTGAGTAAATCTTTCCTTGCTTGTAGTCTGGCATTTGTGTTCTTTTATAAGTTTTTATATGTTTTATATCTGTTTCCTTCAATACAAAATTCATATATATGTATCAAAACCATACCCGTTCTGTGCTTTTAATTTTTCTGCTTCTTCTTCTTTTAAGTCTGTGAAACCCGAACTAAACTTAAACCTGTTTCCTTTCGCTCGCTCCATTAAAAATCTCATACTATGACAACCGCACGTGTCTGAGGTGTTTGATTGATGCTTTACTTGATTGACATTCATAAAAAAATAACTATTGGGATGGCTTTTGTCTATTAGTTGTTTCCTTTGTTGTTGAAAGTCTTCTGTTGGCTCGTAAAGTGCAAATATGTCATAGACTTCAACAGTTCTGTCTTTATCTAGACTTATCCATACTGCTATCCAATGAGACCCCGCTTGTTTGTGATTGTCCAAATTCATGATAAATCCGTATCGTTTTCTGCTTCCTGGCTTCAACTTGTAAATTTCATCACTGGCTATCGCTCCGAGATACCATCCATATTTTTTCATTATATCATCTACTTCATTAGTCATTAAACCGCGACCCTCTCCCTGCTGATCTATTTCGACGCGTCGAAATAGATCTGGTTGCTCTGACGTCTCTGCGACGCTCGGGGGTATGGTTGTCTCTGGCTCTGGATCTGGCTCTGATTGCTGTGAAGTGACGCTCGTGGGTATGGTTGTCTCCGCGACGCTTGGGGGTAGCGGTTGGGGCATTCCCTCGTCAATATTCAAATCATTTGAAACTTGTTTATCTACGTTTGGGTCTATAGTCATTTTGCTAGTTAGAGTTTTTACAAAGTCCTTTTTATTCATTGTGTGCCTCCAATCATTGCGGGAAAGATATTTTTTTAAATTATTTTTATTGAAAATACCTTATCAATTAATTCTTCTAATGTCTTCGCTCCAGTCCCTTTTTGTTTAACATCTCCAACATTTTGGAGATACCCCATAAACTCTTCACATCTAGCATAATCCGCTACTTTTCTTTTTACGTTTTCCTTTTCATTTCCAACATCAATATTAAACCTTTTAATCATGTCAATAATCCACTTTGAAGTGTCTTTGTAATTTAATTTTTATGTCCATCACTATCTAGTCTCTTTTTTAAAGCCTGTGCTAACTCTTTTATAGTAATGTTTGGGTGATAAGTTTTTGAAAATGCAGAGATTAAAAATTGATTAATTTGTAAATGTTCAAAATGCTTACCCTTTTCTTCTGCTTTCTTTTCTTCCTTTTCAAGTTTTTCTTTATATTATTCTGCTAACTTTTTCTGTTCCTCTAAAGATGTCGCTGTGGCTATAGCCGTCTGAATATCTTGGCTGGCTTTTTGTAAGTCTTTACGACTCATCTTTTTTATGAACTTATCTGTATATCCTGCTAATTTCAGTGTTTCAATATCTTTCTGCTTTTGTTTTTTTTCTTCCTCATATTGCTCTTTCGTTTTCAATGGTGCTTCATATCCTAAATTAGGCAATGGCGGTGCTTGTGGTGGTGCTCCTAATGGCAGTGCTTGTTGTGGTGCTCCTAATGGCGGTGCTTGTGGCTGTCCATGTTGTGGTGGCATAATATATTGATATTGTGGTGGCGGTGGTAATGCTTGTATTCTATTTTTTCTGTCTTCTTCATATTTTACATCTTCTATGAGTTTTTGCTCCCTTCTTAGTTCTCTGGCTTTTTGTTCTTGCCGTTCATTAATATCCGCTAGTTCTCTTTTAAGTTCCCTATCCATTATATATTGTCTTTCCTTAGCATCTGCTATGTCTTTTCGTTCTAGCCTTTTCTTTTCTTCTTCTATCTCATCCCTTTTCTTCTTTTCCTTTGCTTCCTCGTCATGTATTAACTCATATTTCTTTTGTAAGTTGCTTTGTATCTGGTTTCGGTTCTCGTGTTCAAGACGATTGAAATCAGATTTGATTATTTTTTCCCTTGGTTTGCGACTAACCCTTTGCGACTTTGGCTTCTTACCAATATATTTCATAAAAAGTTTAACAATTTGTAATGTGCTTAAATCATTTGTTTTCTTACCAAAATTAAGATAATATTTTTTACCCTTCTGGATAATATAAGGCCTCCCGCTCTTATTTCTATAAACCCGCGGGGGTCTTACCTTAAGTTTCCTTGTTTTTTTGGTTTTAGCGACCATTGTATAGATATTTTAGAATTGCGCTTCGTGCTGTCGCACTCTCTCTTATTCTAAAATATCGTTTTTTTTATTATGAAAAAAATAAATCTGTTTTCGATATTTGAAAAACACACGGGAGCAGTAGCGGGAGTGTGGATTTTCAAATATCATCAGCGAAACTTTACAGCCCCTCCTCGTTGCTTACCATAACCAAGTTTTGCAGCAGTTGAACAAATACGAGACGCATATGGAACCCCGACATCGCCAAGGGCATTAGCGGTCTTTGAAATAATCTTGTTATCGCGAAGGAATTTATTAACAGTCATTGCGGTTTTTTCGACCTTAGCACAATTAATCTTTCCCCCCTCTTGCCCACTCTTCTTCTTAGTTTTCTTTTTTCCTCCCTTCTGTGGCGTTGATGGATTGTATCCGATTTTATATCCTGATGGTTGTGAAATTATCACTGGTGATACTGGCATATATAATACAGAAAAATGATTAATTAAAAGATATTAAAAAATCCACACTCTCATTCGCTGCGCTCATTTTCGTGTGTTTTTTTAAATATCGGTGTTGCTTTAATGGTTTCGATGTTTGACAAATATCTCAAACAAGTTTGAGATTACGAGTATGAGTGAAACGAATGAGAGTGAAATTGTCAAATATCATTATTTTAATCTGTAAGCAAAGTTTTTGCGGAGTTCATCATCAACACTTGAAACATAAAGAAAATTAAATCGTTCCTTTGTTGCTTCGTGATACTTTTGAAGAAAATAATCAAAATCAAAAGATAAGTCTAAGTGCTTATACACGAGTTCCATTTTGTCCTGAGACTGGCCTGGAAAGATTAATAAATAATCTAACTGCTTAATGGCTTCTGGTCGTAGGTCATTCAGATACTGGCTTGACATAATCACCTTACTTTTATAGTGTCTGTTCTTTTTTAACAAATCACTTACGGACTTGTCTCTTAATCCACTTCCTAAATCGTCCAAAACAAAAATAACCTCTGGTGAAATATACTTACTTGGTCGTTCTTTTGGTGCCTCCTTTATCTGTTTCTTTTCTTTTCCAAAATAAAGAAATTGTGGTTTCTCCATCGGTTCTTTATCGTCCTGCTTAATTTCGCCTTCGTGCATATCTCCATCTTGATGGAGATTTTTGTCAAGTTCATAGTCTATCACATTAACACCATCTGATTTAAGAAAGGTATATATAGCCATTGGGTTTCCCCTGCTCTTAAAGTGTTTCACCATTGCTTTATAAATGTAGTCCTTGTGAATTGTTGAAGCAATAATTACAATACGGGTTTTTCTGTCTGTAGTCCGTTTCAGTATTTCAAATAGTGCTGTCGTTTTCCCGCTCTTCTTACGGGCGAGTAGAAATATATTGGCATACGGCTCGTTGAATAATTTATAACCCTTGGCTTTTTTGTTTCCATCCCCCTCTTGTTTTACAGGCTTCACCTTGACATTGTTAATCTTAAGCATCTTATATTATTATCCTAAGAATTCCAAACACACAACAATTCGTCCCGCTAAATTTCCTGTATCAATATTTCCGCGGTCGGTTTCAAGGACTTTAAATGTATATTGTCCGTCTGTCCAATTTACTATACCTAAATTATAACTAAGGTTTGAAATGTTTGCTGTGGTGCTGTCGGAGAATGTGCCGATAATTCCAATTCTATCCATGTAAAGAATTCTGGTTTTGGTTTCCGTCTGGTCGTTATAGTAGTGAATAAACTTAACATTCATTTTGGTGGGTGTAAATGACATTTGAATGTTCTTGTTAAATGATTTACCCATTGCTTAGAAAAACAATCTTTTGGTATTTATAGTCAGCCATGATTATATTACTGATGATAAACTTTTTAATAACAAAAATATTTTCGCGGACTGCCTGCGACATTTATAGCAGAGCAAATCAAACAAAACGAGATGCGTGTGTTTATTGTATTCAGAAAGGTATTGAAACCAAATTTAAATGTGTGTATAAGCCTATGAGTGATTGGTGTGTTAGTTTTGATGAGCCCTGCCGTTAATCTGTGCGGGTAATGATGCTTCGTGGTATAAAATCCACTTGTATGAATGCTCACTTCTTACTTGAAGAAGGCAATGGAAGGCATATGCCGATGAGTAAAGTCAAAATACCGACATAAGTGTTAGCAACCTCACAAGGTAAGTTCTTTTCAGATAGCCTTACGATACAAAGGGTTATAATGGCAATAATGATACCCATTTGAAATAAGTATTTAATAAGTCTGTCGGTCTGTTTTTTATACAACAACAATTCCAGTTATCTTCCAATTCGTGCTCTACTTTTTTTTCCTCAGTCTTTAGTTCTACTTCAAGAACACGAGACTTTAATTCGGGAGTTAGTTCGCCATCCATATCCATAATAGGCGGGGGTCTGTGAAGTCTAGTTGTCATTTGACAATTTCACTTCGTGCTATTCGCACTTTCGTTTATTGTCAAATATCGTTTATCAACAAACGGGAATCTGGCGATTAGCCAGATGGGAGTGTAGTTGATAAATATTCTGCTAATTGGTTGGTTTGGTCTTGTAGTATATTAAGTAAAAGTTTATTTTCTTTTTCTAAATTAGCTACCTTTTCCGCCATGTGTTGAAAAGCACTGACTAATATTGGTATAAAACTTGTATATGTTATGCCTTCAAGATTTCCACTTCCATCATCTGCTTTCATTCCACTTTCAGATACAAATTCAGGAAATATTTTTTTAGCTTCATCAGCAATAAATCCGTGGTTCTTTTGTTCTTTCTTTTCGTCTGCTTTCAAATAATATGAACAACAATTTATTTTCATTAGTTTCTCACAACAATCCCCGCAGTCTAATGTTTTAATATCTGATTTTAGCCTCCTGTCCGATGAGTTTGTCCAAGCACCATTAAGCGGAACATAATTATAACTGCCAGACGGCTCACCTGAAGAGTTTGAAGTTGTCCAAGCATGTAGAATTCCCTGAGACGAGCAGACCACGCCATAATTTGAATATCCTCCTGATTTCATATATATTTGCGGGTCGTAAGTATAACTTGGTCTTTTTCTTAATGTTAAAAATCCGCTGGATGCTGTTGTGATGCTTAAATCTCCCGACGTATTAATGTTCATCGCCTCAGTGTAAGATATATTGTTTCCCACCGTTGTTCCTGAATTATAATAAAAAGCGAGTTTTCCACCTTTTTGAATTAGAAAGTTTGAACCGCTGTGGCTTGATTTCCAGTTCGTGCCATCAAAATAAGCATCAAAACTTAAATTGACATTATCATGCGACCAGTTTAGTTGTTAAAAAACTGGATAGATGTCTGTTGAAGTTATTGCCTGTATATGTGCTCCTGCGACATTACTCGCCGTTCCGTATAATTCTAAACCTGCCGTTGCTCCTATTCCTTTTGTTGTGTTTCCTATAATTATTGGTTTGCCTAGTGCTGTTGTTATTTTATCGCTCGCCGTTATTGCCTTTGTTGTTAATAAGCCTGCTGTATCAATAGATATCGCCTCTGTCATCGTTATCGCTTGGCCGAGTGTTCCGCCGTTTTTGTAATTAAAACTCAGTTTGTTTAAGTATTTCGCTATTTGAAAATTTGAAGAAGTGTTAGAAGATAATATGCTCGTCCCGTTGTAATAACAATCAAAATATAAATTGATATTGTCGTGTGCCCAGTTTAATAATTGAAATGTTGGATAAGCATCCGCTGTTGTTATTGCTTGTAAGTGTGCCCCTCCGATATTGCCAGCCGTCCCGTATAATTCTAAGCCCCCTGTCGTCCCATTCACTGATTTTGATGTGTTTCCTATAATTATTGGTCTGCTTATCGATGATGTTAGTGATGTTGTTATTTTGTCGCTTGTGTTGTTGTAGTCATGCCGGCAGTTGAAGTGATTGATGTTCCCGTTATTGTTCCACCATTTGTTATGTTGTTTGAGTTCATATCTAAGGCTCCATAAAACCGCATACCCCCAGCATTGTTAAAACGGACGATGTCAGATGAAGCACTTTTATTATCCAAAAGTTTTGAAATATAAAGTCCCGCCCCTTTTACATCAAATGCTACATTCGTAAATACATGACCTCTTTGGTCTGCGGTTCCACTTGTAGCAGTATTTAGAGCAAATAAGAAATATTGATAATCACCTGATGTCTGTGAAAAGAATATATCTCCTCCATTTTGGTTTAATATCCTCGCCCCATTATATGTTATATTTCCACCATTAATGATAGTTTGATTATTAAAATCGGCGTTGTTCGTTAAAGTTAGATATTTTATCGTAGTGCTCACCCCATTAAATGTTTTACTTCCTGTTATGGTTTGGTCTGTTGTTAGCTTCATACAATTGTCATCCAGATATTGCTTATTTACCGCTTCATTCGCATTTTGTGGGGCTCCTAGATTAACAATCCGACTACTATTACAATCTAAGCCAGTAGCATTAAACCACGAAACAATCGTCCCGTCAATAATAAAACTTATTTTTTTCGCAGAAATTTCAAAGTTGTAATATGTTGCCGTTTTCATATCCAAACTAGCAATAGACCCGATATTACTTGTAGAATTAAAAACGATGAATGTGCCCTTTGTTGTTGAGTTTCTTGAATTCCCAGTAATTTCAACACCACTGCTATATATCTTAATTCCTGCTGATGGTTTAGTTTCCTGTTAGTTTCACATTTTGCCCGTCTTTTGTATCAACATAACTTTTATTTGCTCCATCTGTTGAAGCGGAAGGGTCGGCTAAGTTTGTTATTTTGTTGTTATTCAAACTTAATGTTGTTCCAGTTGCAGTTGTAATTAAAGTATTACCTGAATATAACTCTACATACGAACCAGTTATTTGTATCGGATACCAAGTCGCTGTTGCTGTTTTTTGTGCTGCAATCATTCCTATTTATGTATCAAAGGCTATGCCAATACCATCAAAAGTAGTAGGATTGGATAAACCACTTACTTCTAAAGTTGATGTAAATTTTTTATTTCCTGCTATGGTTTGGTCTCCTGTTAGTTTAACCACCGAAGTATCAAGAACGGAAACATCCACACCATCAACAAGATTAACATTTGTTATGCTTTGGCTTTTCATATCAATCCCCGCACTCGCATTTATTATACTGCTAAATGTTTTGATTCCTCCTATGGTTTGGTCTCCTGTTATTTTAACCACCGAACCATCAACTGCGAGATTAGCGAGATTAATTCCATTATACGTAGAAGCCCCCGAAATACCGCCCATATTTAGTCCTCCTGTCATACTGGCTGTGCCGTCTAATCTAAGAAAGGGTGGTGTGGTGTTTCTCCATTGTCCCGTGCTATAAATGAGTGGTTGGTTATCTGCTGGGAAGCCTGTTATTGTCACATCGCTGTGGCTATCTATACTTCCACTCGCTGACACTTTATCATTATTGTCTTGATGCTCAAATATCCATTCATCAACATCTTTGGTATTTAGTAAATTTACTCCTGTTATATTCTTCCTTCCCATACTAATATTACCGAATTCATCAACATTTATCGGAAATGTTTTATTTACCCAGTTTATTGAATTATATGTGAGATAACTATTAGTGGCTATTGGTGCGGTTATGACTACATCTGAAAGTGCATCAATTGAACCAAGGGCTGTATTCTTCCATTTGCCTTCTACATCGTTGTAAGTTAAGTATTGACCGCTCGCTTGTGCAAATATGTTTGTGTCTATCAAATTATATAAACTGGTTTGGTGCGGATTGGAAGTATTAGAGCGGTGTTGAGTTGAGGCTTTGACTTCGTCATTATCCCTTACTCGTTGCTCTGTATAGTATAAATTTTTTCCTTCTTTGATGTCTGTCGTTGATTTTAAAGCGAGACGTGTGTCAAATCGGTCGTCAGTGTAATAAAGATTTACGGGGTCAGCATCTTCTGGCACTCTGTCTGTGTTTAAGCCCACTATGTTTGTGTTCGTTAAGTCTAAGTTTGCGATTGAAAGGCTGTCAGTCGCAATTTCTGACAAGCCGAGTAATGATTTATATTGCGACATATTATATATATTTATTAAATATTTAATTTTATTTTTGTTAAATTATAGCAACAAAGATTAAAAGCATATCTAAACTATGCCGTCAAAGGAAGCATCAAAGGAAAATTGGAAGAAGGCTGTTCAAGCAAATAGAGAAAATGCTGAACGGCGAAAGGACGATTGGGCTCGCGAACGGCTCCGCAAGAAGGGGGAGCTGAAAGATAAGACCATAGATGAAATAATTGAAACTGATGCTGAGTTAAGTGTTGCTAAGGAAATACTGGCAAAACCCGAAATCGTAGAAGACGAAAGCGACAGCGACAGCGGAATTGATATGTCTGAGGTTATTGCTAATCATATGCTTAGAAAGATTAAAAAGAATGCTAAAAAGCCTAAGAAGAAAACAGCGAAGAAAACACCACCACCCAAGAAGCAAGAGAATGACAGCGAAGAAGAAGAAAGTGAGAGGAAGAAAGCGAAGATTATGAAACAACAGGCGGAAAACAGCGAGGTGGTAAAAAACGAAGTGAAAAAATATCAGTTAATGTATATAACAATACACCAAAGAATAAAGAAAAAAGTAAGGAAGCAGATAAAGTATTTCTTAAAATTCTAATGATATTCATCAACTTCACTTCTATCTGGCTAATCGCCAGATTTCTCGTTTGTTGATGAACATCGTATGGAGGTGATATTAATTTAAAATGAAATAAAAAAACGATGTTTTAGAATAAGCGAGATATCTGACGATCAGTCAGATTGTGAGCGCAATTCTAAAATATCATGGATAACAAACATACGACTGCTAATATTGATCAACAAAATCCTGACTCAGACAAAACGGACGAGGAACAAAAAAAAGATACAGCACAGGAAATATTTCAACAGACAAAGCCCAGAACGAGGGGCACAACAATATGGGCAGATAAAGTTTTAGATATGGTAAATATTGATTTAATGGATATGACAAAAGTCGCAACAAAAAATAAAAATTATAATTTTGCTTTGATTTGGATTGATATTCATAGTCGGTATGCTTACGCCATCCCAATAAAAAATAAGTTTTCAACTACGGTCTTAGAAGCACTTAAAAAACTACCAAAGCCCAAGGCATTCATCTCAGACAGTGGTGGTGAATTTAAGGGAGCGGTTGGAGAATGGATTGATAATAATTGTATTAATCATTTTAAGGTTGAAGTGGGAGACCATAATTCATTAGGTATTGTTGATAGATTTGTAAGAACTCTACGAGAACAACTCCATATTATATGGGCTTATAATGGTAACTTTGATTGGATAAATTACATTGAAGATGTGGTTTATTATTATAACAAAAAGAAGCACTCAACAATTAAAGCCTCACCGATTGAAGTATTTAACGGCACTGATACTAACAAGCAAGAACATTATGTGGATAAAAATTTATTTGATTTTAAAGAGGGAGACAAAGTTAGAAAACTTAATGAGAAACATATTTTGGAGAAAGGTGGAAAGACTTGGAGTAGGCGGACATTCGTAGTCAAAGGCAGTAGGGGCTACCGGATTATATTAACAAATGATGATATAGTATCGCCCCGACATTTATTAAAAACCAAGGCAAATGATAAAGAGGAACAGACTGATATGAATAAAGAATTAAAAAAATTAACAAAAGAAAAACAAACAAAGCATTTACTGAACAGAGAAGACATTAACAAATGTTCGCACTGGAACACGCGAAAGAAAAAAGAAAGTTATCTTAGATTTGTAAAATGTTGCTTTTGATTTTGCATCTTACAATTCTTTTAATTAGATATTGTTCTCGCAATACTTAATATAGATAGGTACTTTTTCGTGGATGTAATAATTTTTTAGAGCCGACCAAGAATGAAAGATCCTCAAAACTCCATCATTTCCCTTTGCCATATAATAGACATCCTCTTCCCCAGGTGCATCCATCAAAGTAGCATTCAATCGGGTTTTTTTCCCATCTTGGCGGTTATGGATTATATTAGGAGTATCACCTTCTTTTACCTCAACATAAACCTCAAACAATTCCTTGTGTTTTGAAGCAGGCCTTGATTTCTTCTTGCTGATTTTGGTAAGAAGATTTTCCGGAGATGCATTGCCTTGCTTGCCCTCTGCTTCCGCCTGATGCTTCTGGTCGGCTGGAACTTCTCCATCGGTTGTTCAGGCTCTGGCTCGTTGATTGGCTCAGGACCAGGTTCGGTTGCGGGAGTGTCGGTCTTCTTCTTCGGAGGCATCGCCTACCCACACATCAAAAAAGCACAAAACACATATGTGGGTAGTGCCCGATAGCCGTTCTAATTATTTATATGTCAATCATGTGCTTTTTTTTTACTAATATTTTTTGTTTTTTTAAGTAGTAAAAAACAAAATGCATTATATTGTCTTATGTGTGTGTGTGTGTGTCGTGTTGGTTTAGGAGAGGTGAGCGGGTAGGCAGACACCACACAACACAAACAAGACAACTCAGTTATTGATGCTATTCCTGTTTTCTTCTGCAATCCTCATTCGTTCTTGAACGTCTTTCAAATGTTTATTGTATGCTTCAATTATGTTTTCAAAAGTCTTACCTACATCAATTTGGTTCCTTGCATACATTTCATCCCTCTCGCTAAGTGGTTGCTTTCTTGTAGCTAACCAACTTTCAAGAAGTCTTAATTCTTTCTTTTTATTCTCCTCATCTCTCTTTCTCTTTCGTTTCATTTTTTTGATAGATTCCTTTCTCTTATTGCTCTCTTCAATTATTGATAGCCTATCATCTATAGCATTAAGTCGTTCCTCATAATCCTCCTTCTGTTTATGTAATTCACTTAGTTTTTGATTGATTAATTCAATCCTACTTTCAACATATATTTTAGACCTCAATACTTTTGATTCTGGAATATCTTTATAATATTCCATCCAATCCTTTCCTTCTTCCCTATCAACTTCTTCTCCACTACTCATCACTACTTCCCTGAAAAAGAAATCCGTGGCAGATGCGAGATTGCCTGCTTCCCTGAAAATGAAATAGGTGGCAGATGCGAGATTGCGAAAGCATGTGGTTGCTGATAATTATTTTTTCCTTTTTTCATCGGTTGCTCCTACTTCACCTTTTTCCCAGATGTTCTCTCAAGTCGGATGTGAATATTATTATGAGTGTGCTTATTGCAAGTGGGTACGCAGAAGTGCTGATAGATGAATGGGAATGGTGCTCACACTCGGTTTTCTGAGTCGCGGGTTCAATTCCCACTCGTATATTATCTGGAACTTGTGCGTTTTTTTTTCTATCATTTTATTTACAAACTTTCAATACAGAGCACTTTTTTTTTTTGGAAAAAGATAAGGGGGCTCAGCACACCGAGAAAGAATAAGAAAAGGGGGATAAGGAGGCCTAGTATTTAATAGTTTGCAAAAAAGTGCGATTTTCTAGTTTTGCTTGCTTTTGTTGATTTTATAGGAGAGCGAAATATGGCGAAATGGGCTAAATTTATGTATATGAATATAAAGATAAGTGTGCTATAGTGGTACCTATAGTAGTAGAGTAGTAGTAATAGTAGTAGTAGTAGTAGTAGTAGTAGTAGTAGTAGTAGTAGCAGCAGCAGCACCAGTAGTAGTAATAGTAGTAGTAGTAGTAGTAGTAGTAGTAGTAGTAGTAGTAGTAGTAGTAGTGTATTAGTAGTGGTGGAGGTAGTAGTAGTAGCAGCAGCAGCAGTAGCAGTAGCACCAGCAGCACTAGTAGTAGTAGTAGTAGTAGTAGTAGTAGTAGTAGTAGTAGTAGTAGTAGTAGCAGCAGCAGCAGTAGTAGTAGCAGCAGAAGTAGTAATACTAGTAGTAGTAGTAGTAGTAGTAGTAGTAGTAGTAGTAGTAGTAGTAGCAGTAGTAGTAGTAGCAGTACTAGTAGTAGTAGCAGCAGCAGCGCTAGTGGAAGTAGTAGTAGTAGTAGTAGTAGTAGTAGTAGCACTAGTAGTAGTAGTAGTAGTAGTAGTAGTAGTAGTAGTAGTAGTAGTAGTAGTAGCAGCAGCAGCAGCAGCTAGTAGTAGTAGTAGTAGTAGTAGTAGGTGTATTAGTAGTGGTGATGGTAGTAGTAGTAGTAGTAGTAGTAGTAGTAGTAGTAGTAGTAGTAGCAGCAGTAGTAAAACTAGTAGTATAAGTAGTAGTAGTAGTAGTAATAGTAGTAGTAGTAGTAGTAGTAGCACTAGAAGTAGTCGTAGTAGTAGTAGTAGTAGTAGTAGCAGTAGTAGCAGCAGCAGCAGCAGCAGCAGTAGTAGCAGTAGTAGTAGTAGTAGTAGTAGTAGTAGTAGTAGTAGCAGCAGCAGCAGCAGCAGTAGTAGTAGCAGCAGCAGCACTAGTAGTAGAAGTAGTAGTAGCAGTAGTAGTACTAGTAGTACTAGTAGTAGTAGTAGTAGTAGTAGTAGTAGAAGTAGTAGTACAGTGGAAGCAGCAGCAGCAGTAGCAGTAGTAGTAGTAGCAGCAATAGTTGTAGTAGTAGCAGCAGTAGTAATACTAGTAGTAGTAGTAGTGGTAGTAGTAGTAGTAGTAGTAGTAGTAGTAGTAGTAGTAGTAGTAGTAGTACTAAGTAGTAGTAGCAGTAGTAGTAGTAGTAGTAGTAGTAGTAGTAGTAGTAGCAGTGCAGCACTAGTAGTAGTAGTAGTAGTAGTAGTAGTAGAAGTAGTAGCAGCAGCAGCAGTAGTAGTAGTAGTTGTAGCAGCAGTAGTAGTAGCAGCAGCAGCAGTAGTAGTAGTAGTAGTAAAAGAAGTAGTAGTAGTAGTAGTAGTAGTAGTAGTAGTAGTAGTAGCAGGTAGTAGGTAGTAGTAGTAGTAGTAGTAGTAGCAGCAGTACAAGTAGCAGCAGTGGTAGCAGCAGCAGCACTAGTAGTAGTAGTAGTAGTAGTAGTAGTAGTAGTAGTAGTAGTAGTAGTAGTAGTAGTAGTAGTAGTAGTAGTAGCAGCAGTAGCAGCAGCAGCAGCAGCAGCAGCAGCAGCAGTAGTAGTAGTAGTAGTAGTAGTAGTAGTAGTAGTAGTAGTAGCAGTAGTAGCAGCGCTAGTAGTAGTAGTAGTAGTAGTAGTAGTAGTAGTAGTAGTAGTAGTAGCAGCAGCAGCAGCAGCAGCAGCACTAGTAGTAGTAGTAGTAGTAGTAGTAGTAGTAGTAGTAGCAGCAGCAGCAGCAGCACTAGTAGTAGTAGTAGTAGTAGTAGTAGTAGTAGTAGTAGTAGTAGTAATATTAGTAGTAGTAGTAGTAGTAGTAGCTGCAGCAGTAGTAGTAGTAGCAGTATTTGTAGTAGTAGCAGCAGCAGCAGTAGTAATACTAGTAGTAGTAGTAGTAGTAGTAGTAGTAGTAGTAGTAGTAGTAGTAGTACTAGTAGTAGTAGTATTTAGTAGTTGTAGTAGCAGGAGCAGCAGCAGCAGCAGTAGTAGTAGTAGTAGTAGTAGTAGTAGTAGTAGTAGTAGTAGTAGTAGTAGTAGCAGTAGTAGTGGTAGTAGTGGTAGTAGTAGTAGTAGTAGTAGTAGTAGTAGTAGCAGTAGTAGTAGTAGTAGTAGTAGTAGTAGTAGTAGTAGTAGTATCAACGCTAGCGGTTCTGTTGCAATTTTAGCAATATATTGACAGTCAACGATTTGTCAATCGATTTGCGGGGGGTGGGGGAGGATTGTAGAGATAGGTTACCCCACCCACGCTACACACGCAGGAAGGTCGTGTTTAGGAGATCCCAACTTACGAAGTTATTAATCAATCCTTATCCGTGATTTCAATTTATATTATTATTAAAATAGGAATCATTAACATCACGAATAAGGATTGGTTTAAATTGTGGAAGCATCTTGTGTTCTCTTCTCGCTCCTCCCCCCCCCCCCCCCCCGCGCACACACACGCATGTGAGTACGCGCGAAGTTTTTAACTATTAAAGTTTTTATTGAAAATTATGTTTATTATGATTTAATAATATTGAATTCGTTTATTTTGTTTATGACGGTGATTTACGTTTTAATAATATCAAAAATCTGAATTCATAATGAACATATACAGTTGAGGCGTCTGACTCCGGATATACTGTGATCAAGTTAGAACTTGAATGAAAAATTGATTTTTTAATTAGAAATTAACTTGAAATAATTAAATTCAATGTTTCTCATCAATATTATGTGTTTTTAAATCAATTCCAAAAGTTTTGATCATAGTTTGAAAATTAGCCTTCAATAGACTTCATTTCACTTAAAACGTGATGTAGACTCACGTTTTTGCGAAACTTTTGTTCTGTCCAGTCCAAAAGAACACAGCAAATACTTCCCATGTCTCATGTTGATCTCTCCCAACGTCCCCCAACTCCTCCACTGGCATCTTTAAAACTGTAAAAAAAAAAAAAAAAAAAAAAAAAAAAAAAAAAAAAAAACCACCAGCGGACGAAAGACTGAAAGCTCCACCACAGCCGACCTTGACGCCCAAAAAAGACCCGCTGGCACAAGAAGGAAAGTCAGCCACTGCCACAGCAAACGACGACTAGCAGCCCTCCTGCTTCCCAAATTAAACAAAAGCCACGCTGAAAAACAAACAAAAGAAAAGAAGCAACATTTAGCACTCCCCCTTCCTTAACCAGAGCTTAGAGTCACATGTCAATGTCCGACTCCAACCAGGAATGCTCAAAGTCCTACCGTCTCCAAAAACGAAAACTGCTCACCCAAAGGCATGCATTAAACCTTGCCAACACCTTCGCAAATAATAATACTGACCGTCACAATCTAAAACTCAACCAAAGTCTATCAACAACAAACTTTTCCTTCTTCACTTTCCAAAGTCCAACAATGTCCAATGAAGTCATTGAAAGGTTCAAGCCACTGCACCAAAACTTCAGAAAACGATGCACACGATGTCCCCAAACTGTCACACAGCTCACCTTTCCTCAGCAACAACTACAGTCCACGAAAGAGACGAAACCAGCAAACAGCACCACCTGCTGCACAGCCAAACTTTTTGAAAAAATGTCCGTAACCACCGGTAAAATTGTCAACATTTTGCCAACCTGGCAAACGAACAAGTCCTTTGTGCTTTCATGCAATCCCCTTTTGTCCTCACATATTCTACATTGTCCCAGGTGTCGCCCTTGATGAGGGGCTGCCACACCTTGACTTGCAGCGGTCCTTCTGACCATCGTGCTGCCTTTACGGTGGGAACCACTCTAAGTTTCTTTCCGACCGTCACTCTAACGCCCAGGTGTCATCCCGGACGGCAATCTAACTCCCACCTCTAGCTAGGGATCGTCCTAGGTGGAGCCTGAGACCCCTCGACTTCACTAGCCACCCGATTGCCCGTAGTAGCCCTTACCATAAACTTGAAAAAAATTCAGAACTTGCTTTTAGCTGACGCCACT
Source organism: Paulinella micropora (assembly GCA_019918135.1). Taxonomy (NCBI): domain Eukaryota; phylum Cercozoa; class Imbricatea; order Euglyphida; family Paulinellidae; genus Paulinella; species Paulinella micropora. Next base: position 108,257 of record WBZZ01001680.1, read on the forward strand.
GGGTCCTCGACCCAACCATCCGAAAAAATCTGTCCATGCTCTACCGAGCAACTCAGAGTCTGATCACCGCAGGTCTCAAAACGAAAATGCCCCCCAGCCTAGCAGCTGGATTTTTGCCGCCATCACGATGGTCGAACTTCGGAACACTCCCACGATTCCCTGTCCAGACTTTACCTTCCCCCAATTGCGGTTTTCCCAGCTTGCACTGCATAGCTCCAGCTCTGCGCAGACGAAGCGGCACCACCAAGGCTACATAACCCATTGTAAGGTTACGAGGTTGCCTGCTTTACGGCCTGGCGGGGGAGAGGTTCCCATTCTGTAGACGCCACTTGGTCTTATTGAGACAGAAGCCTCCGAAACTGAACCCAACCGTGACTGGCTCAATCAATGAGAAATATTAATATCTACCGCCTCAGCAAACTTTGTAAAGGAAATACAAATGAGTACATAGGTAAAAGCAATTATCAGTCCTATAAAGGAACTGACTGCCACCAGTACCAGAAATATTAATAACTATGTAAAAACATGGCTAGTAGAGGCCGATCAGTGACTAACTTGAATACTATATTAATAAATTGTCAATTGCACTTCACCGCAATAAAACTGGAATATCGTCCACACTGAAATAGATTCGTAGTTGAGTCACACTAACAGTTATCAAAAGTAAAGAATTCCCTCATCAAGTTCCACTGAAGGATTTTCAATCATCTATTATATAGAATAACTTGTTGAAGAACTCTTGCTTCCAAATTTATAGGAAAACATACTTTAATGTTTTGAACCCGGCTCTTTTCAAAGTGATTTTTCCTGAGACTTACGCTTCCCACTCGTGACGATCGTCTCGACGTATTAATATAATTAAGTGAGTGACGGTAATAATAATTATGTCGTCATGATAATTATTATTAATAATAACTTTCACTGAAACAGATAGTAATATGTTAATATTGGAAAACCCCCACTTAAATTTAGTTTAACCAAAACTAAGTTCCTTTTTCCACTGAACAACAGTTGGTCAGTCAGATGTTGAAATATTAATATTATGAAAGTGTTGCCTCAGCTGGATAGTCCGCCTGACTGTCGGATCTCTTTCGTTTCAGCTGCTGCTGCTGTTGTTGTTGTTGTTGTTGCTTAATAGTTCTTTTGCAGCCGCCGCTCGCTAAGTTGATGATATTTAAATCACAGACTAAGTATCATGGCAACCCTGCATTGAGACCCCTTGAACGTTATTTTCCTTTCCCTTCATTGCTTTCCTTTCTTGACTTTCTTTTCTCTTTTTTTGCTTCGTTCTGCCTTTGTTTTCTTCAAGGAAGAAGAAGAAGAAGAAGAAGAAGAGGAAGAGGAAGAGGAACAAGAAAAAGAAGAAGAAGAAGAAGAAGAAGAAGGAGAAGAAGAAGAAGAAGAAGAAGAAGAAGAAGAAGAAGAAGAAGAAGAAGAAGAAGAAGAAGAAGAAGAAGAAGAAGAAGAAGAAGAAGAAGAAGAAGAAGTAGAAGAAGTAGAACAAGACGAAGACGAAGAAAAAGACGAAGAAGAAGACGAAGAAGAAGACGAAGAAGAAGAAGAAGAAGAAGAAAAAGAAGAAGAAGAAGAAGAAGAAGAAGAGGAGGAGGAGGAGGAGGGAGAGAGAAGAGAAAGAGTCGCAAGTTCCTCTGAAATCGCAACTGAGCAGTCAGGCCCACTGTAGTAAGCTATGCAGGTGCATATCTCGGGAGTGAACTGCTGCAAGGCTTCATAGATTTCCGGCATGACACGTCGAGCATGCTCATGGAGCCTTGCCCATTCCTTGTTTCTGCGCAGTAACGTTTCGATCGCCTGTTTTCCTTCATTACCTATTGACGAAAAGGTTGCAGACCTCGTGGTGGAACAGCGTGATAAGATTGTCCCGACCATGAAGCGAGCGGGCCCGATGGCAAAGAGCGACGAGCAGGTCAAGTGCTGCTACCAGCCCTGTACGCGCCTGCGCACTTCTCAAAAGTCGGATCGGGCCTGGGCACCTCGTCTGACCGTCACCGTCACGGGAGCTCGGTTCCTCGGAGGCGGAGATGTCTCCACCTTGCAAAAGGGCGACGTGGTGCGGGCGGTGGTACAAGCTACGGCGCTCTGCAGCAAGGGCGAAAAAGTTACACTTTCTTGGCGCGTTCTGCAGATCAGAAAGCAAGAAGCCGGCCTGGGCTACCCTGACCAAGACCTCTCAGAAAAGGAAGCTTTTGGTGTGTCTCTGTCCGGTGATGAAAACGGCGAGGGCGGTGCCAGTGCAATGGACTTGTCTGATTTGGTTTAATTAAACTGTACACATGACACACACGTCACCGGTACACGACTGCTTGGCACTAGTGGCTGCCTTGGTTCGAAGGTAGTAACACCCGGTCTTTAGGCCCAGTTCCCAGGCGTAGAAATGACTACTAGACAGTTTGCGTTCGGTCACGTTTTCGAAAAACACATTGAGGCTCTGGGACTGGCACACGTAAGGCCCGCGCCCGGCGGATAGCTGCAGCTGTGTCTTCATCGGCACTTCAAAGACCGTCTTGAAGACTTGCTTTACGTCCTCTGGTATGGTCGCGATGTTCTGGACAGAGCCGTCGTTTGCCAGGAGCTGCGCTCTGACCGCTGGGGTCCAGAGGCCTCTTTGTTCAAGCGCCCTGACCAAGTACCGGTTGAGTATAGCGTGTTCCCCGGCCAGTGTCCGCCTGACCATTAAATTGCTATAGACCGGTTCAAAACTCTCGTTCACTCCGATTATCTGACTCGTGGACGCCGTTGGCATAAGCGCGACCACCAACGAGTTTCTGAGACCATGTGTCTTCATGTCTGCCTTCAGCCTACTCCATCGCTCTGACTTCAGCTCCACGCCCCAGAGGTCCGGCTGCAGCTTGCCCTGCGAGGCGGGGCTGCCCTCGAACGCCGGGTATTGTCCCCTTTCTTTCGCGAGATCTACGCTGGCAGTGATCGCAGCAAAGTAGATCTCACGCATTACACGGTCATTCAGAGCGGCTGCTTCGGGGCTCTCGAAACTAAGTCCCAAGGTCATGAACAGGTCTGCCAGGCCGCAGATGCCCAACCCAACTGGCCTGTGCTCCAAGTTTGACATTTTAGCCTCGGGGACGGGGTAGGTTGTTTGGTCGATGATCCGATCGAGATTGCGCACGGCAGTACGTGACAGAGTCGAGGAGGCTGATGTCGATTTTCTTGTCGTCTGTGACGAAGCGGGGCAGGCACAGCGACGCGAGGTTACAGACGGCTGTCTCTTCGGACGAGCTCACTTCCATGATCTCCGCGCATAAATTTGAATATAGAATAACTCCAGTATGCTGTTGATTGCTTTTCGCGTTGGCGTGGTCTCGGTAAATGATGTACGGCGTGCCAGTCTCAATCTGGGCTTTTAAGATGGCAGACCATAGGTGCCTGGCCTTCACCTTTTGGCCCTGCTGTGTTTTCTCGGCGTGGGTGTACCTCGATTCCCAGAACTTGCCCCAGCACTCATCTAGTCCCGGCACCTCGGTCGGACAAAATAACGTGAAGTCACCGTCATCACACACCCGTTGCATAAACAGGTCGGGTACCATCAGCGCTGTAAACAAGTCACGCGCCCTTGTTTCCGCCGCACCTGTATTTTGGCGCAGCTGCAAGAAATCGAAGATGTCCTTGTGCCACGGAGGCATATACACAGCAAAAGCTCCTTTCCTGCGCCCACTCTGATCCGCAAAACGTGAGGCTTCATTGAGAACGCGAGCGAGAGGTACAACCCCCCGCTCCTGCCCCCCGTCCCGTAGATCCTGCTGCCTGCTGCTCGCACGTTGCCGATGTACAACCCAATACCTCCTGCGTGTTTTGAAATGACAGCGCAGTCCTTCACGGTTTCGAAGATCCCTGTGAGACTGTCTTCTCGAACCTGCAACAGGAAACACGAAGCCAGCTGCTGGTTCCGGCGCAGGCCGGCGTTGAACATCGTTGGCGAAGCATGGCTGTACAGGCCAGCAGATAAGAGATTGTAGGTCTCGCGTATCTTGCGCAAGACAGTGTCTTCGCTTTCTTCTGGGCTGTGATGAAGCGCCACCGCGAGTCGCATGTACAAGTATTGCGGTGTCTCGCAAATCTTGTCGTCGGCGTCTCTGAGAAGGTAGCCTTGCTTGAGCGTGCTGATTCCGAAGTAGTCGAAATTGAGGTCTCTTTCGGGCATAACTGTCTCGTTTAAAGCAGCCTTGTGCTTGTCGACAAACACCGAAAAGCTGGGCACCAGCGATAGGCGCAGACGGTCCATCGCGTCCCGGAACGTGGCCGGACAACTTTTTTGGAGGTCACTAGCAGCGATTCTGCCACCGAGCAGTGCATAGTCAGGGTGGTACGAGGCCAACGCCGCACAGCTCGAGGCGGCGAGTCCATCCAATTCAGATGTCGAGATTCCTTCTCGTATGCCCGCAATTGTTTGTCGGGCCACCTCGACCGCGCTCGCGCCTGGCAGGTCAGTTGCGAGGAGAGAGACTCTGCGAAGCACTTTGTCAAAAGACACGGGCTCCAAAGAGCCATCTCTTTTTCGGACTTGCATTTCGCGCGTGCTTGCATTAATGGCACAAGAGAAAAAAAATCATTCTCTGCTAAAATGCTGGAAGCCAAAGTAGGTAGCCAGCACGGCATCTGTTATTAGTAGTTCTCCTTTCCCAGAAGCTGCGAAAATCAGATAGAGAATCCCGTGAAGAACACGGTTCTCACCCCACCACACTTTGCCGCCCAGGAAGCCTTCTTCTTGTTTGTCCATCACACCTGATAACCAGACGGCTGCCGGCACGAGCGAAAGCAGCCTCAATTTATCTTTGGTCGGGCCGGCCGAGTCCAGTGCCATTTTTCCCAGTAAGAACCGGGCGGGTAGGCAACCGGCCGCGAATAATAGAGAGTTATCTCTAGTAGAAGTCTGTGTGTCTGGTTGCATGGCTCAATTGGATAAAAACAAGATAGACAAGATTTAATTGTCACAGTTCAAATCCCTCTTCTGTCCTATGTTTTCTAGGCACGCATTTTTTTGTTAATAAGATTTCCGGTTTTTTTTTAATAAAGTGTCTTTTTCACACGTTCGCGTCAGCGGTCACGTGTTCACCTTCGAGCCTCTGTCTCTTGCTGCTCACGTTCTGGTTCTCCTGGGACTTGTTCTTGCGTTTCGTGCTCTTCATGAGCACCTTGTTTGCATCCTCCTGGTAGAACTCATCATGATATCGCTGCACGTCGTGCACCGAGGCGATTGGCTGTATAGTAAACGTGCGGTGGCTCTCCCTATCACAGTCTTTCTGTGACCTTTTGCTTTTCCCGGTGGAAACATTCTCGTAGCCGACGCAGCCCAGTAGGTACTTGAGGGCTGCCTTGCTTGTGGCAAACTCCCTTTTCTTGAAGGGGATCTTGGGCCCGGCGAGGACCGCGTCTCCCGCGAGCTTGCGCACTAGCTCCGATTCAAGCAGCTCGTTGCTATACACCGTCTTACTGTCCTTGAACAGGTCTTGGACCGAATTCACCTCGAATACTTCCGCGAGCCCGCTCACCGCCTTGTACAAACCGACGTGGCTCTTGCACAGCGCGGCGATCTGTCTGTCGGCCCTGTCCAGTTGCTCGGCCAGTCTCACGTCCCCTTTCACGAGGGCCAGCTGATCCAAAATATCCACTTTGTCCTTGCACTGCTGGTAGAAGGACTTAACCCCTTTTACCCACTTGTGCCGTAGCCAGGCAAGATCGTTTTGTAGCTTGGCTGGATCGTGAACAGGCGCTCCTTGCAGCTCGGCGCGCTTTACCCTGTACTCTGCTGCCGCTTTCTTCAGCACCGCGTGGATGCCAGGGTAGCGTGCAAAGGTGCTCATCATGGCATACTCGATTTTTTCATGGTCGTTGGGTCCACGAGACCTGAACAGAAAGTCCGCGCGTGTACGAGCGCTCTCTACCGTCAGCAACTCCCACTTCACTACGTCCCTGATCACTACCCCCATGAGACAGAGTGGAGGTGGCGGTACCAACTTCTCTCCGCCCTCTTCTAGTTCCTGCTCTAGCTGGATCTTTGCCTCCTTCTCTTCTTTCTTCTGTTTCGCTTTGTCGTCTGCTTTCTTTTTGCGCTCCTCGTCCGTCATGATAGGCGGCAAGACCAACTGGAAATCCTGGATGAGCCACTCCCACATGGCAGGACCCTTGCAGCGCCGCTGCTCCGCTAAGGACGCGATCAGCCGCAGCTTCAGTGAACTGTGCACCTCAACCATCCTGGAAACGCCCGCCTGATCCTCCACCCGCACCCAGTCGTAGCCACTGTTAATCACGCACCAGGGCGTAAGCACGCCTTTGACTCTGTGCAGAGCCCTCATGCGCGCCTCCTTGGCAGAGTAGTTGGCCTCGTACTGCTCGAAAACCTCGCAGTGTTCCCAGGGCAGAGTCGTCTTCTGTCTGCTCTCGAAACAGCGAGGGGCCGGGATCCCGCATTCGCCAAAGTACGCGTAGATGGTCGAGTCCCTGACCCGACGCGCTCTCATTAGCATCTGCGCCATGATCCGCGCCGGTGGGCCCAGTCTCGAAATCTCCTTTTCGTACGCGCAGTGCAGGAAGACTTGGTCGACCAGGGTCTGGATATCCACCGCCACGCACATCTTGCTCGTGTGAATCAGTAGGAGGGGCGTCTTCTCTTTGGCTGGGTCGTCTTTGAAGAAGTCATTGATAGTCGACATCAGGAACTTACTGGTGCTCTTGCAAGTCTGGCCGTCCAGCAACCTGATGTCGGCCTTGTCCGACCACGTAGCCCTGATCCTGTTCTCTCGCTCGTAGATCTCCTTCTCCTCCCGGGTGCGCTTCTTCGGGTCTCTGTTGACAGTCGTCCGAACGTTACCTCTCGTGCCGGGCGCGCATGGCCTCACGGGCGCGAGATCAGGGAACAGCTTTTGTAGCGTGTCGTACAGGGCCGCCGCCGCTCGCTGTGTGTGGCATGCGACCATCATCTTGTGCCCGTTGCGCAGGCCATCTGTAATTCTCCTCAGCCAGTCATCAAATTCAGACACCACCAGCAAGCCTCTCCGCAGGTGTGGGGGCACGTACTTGTAGTAGTGGAACCGTATGTCGTTTTGTGCCTCCTCCAGTGACGCTTTTCCTTCCCTTCTGGCGACTCCGCCCCCGTCGCACAACAACCAGTCGCGCAGGTGCGGCGACTTGTCGCAGTCCTTGTCCAAAATAAGCACCCTCTCTGCCATCCCGCACAGCGCTCTGAAGATGACGTCGTTCTGTCTCAGGTTGTCCCCGTTGGTCTCGACAGAAATGCTCTGGTTGAAGATGAGCATCGCTTCGTCGACCACCACCATCTGGTACAACTGGAACTCCGCCCTGTGCTTGGCCTGTGCTGAGGCAGACAGTAGCTTCCAGATAGACTCGTACTGATTATGATGATGCGCGCCTCGTAGATCTCCTTCCTGCTAGCGTTTTCGTAAATGATCACACCAGCGAATATCCCATGGTCCGCTAGGTATTTCTCCAGCCGCTTCTCCGAGTTCTGGGCCTGCGACGTTCGGCCGACGACCCAGATGATCTTGGCGGTGGGGTTCTGCGATAGCATTTCGCGAACTGCAGCGAAGCCCACGTGTGTTTTGCACATCACCGTGTGACAGTTGATCACCACGTAGCGAGCTTGGGCGAAAGAGACCCTGTGCATCACTCTCTCCTGGTGGCAGTCGCGGAACGTCTTGAGGTACAAGTCTTGCTCCACAAGGAAGGCGATCGTGTGAGGGAAACCAGTGATCTTAGCCAAGTCCCCGTCAGACAGGTCACGCTTGTAAATGGCTTCGCGGTCGCCCGCGTTCTCGCTCACTGGGGTGACTCGCCACTGGAGGTCGCTGGGATGCGACAGCATCGGGACAGGGATGCGCGCGCCATCCACCACGATCGACTTGCTGTCGGGACGAGGCTTTTCCACACCAGAGAGCGCGCCACCGTCTGCGATGTGCTGGTTTAGCTTCGCCACGTCGATCTCGGAGGCTCGTACAAACACCGCGTCGTGCACAAGAGTGCTCACGTTGTCTTTGCCAAAGTACTCGATCACGCGTATCATCACTTCATTCTCGAAACGGGTCGTCAGGAAGTGAACGAACCTGCCCCGCAGGTTGTAGAACTTGACGCGGCCGTCGGGGTTCTCCGTCTGGCTCTTGGTCTTCTTGCACCAGGCCCATAGCTTAGGAAATTACTTGACCAGCCCTTGCACCGCCAGCTTGACGCTGCATTGTAGTTCGGCCAGGATGGGGTACGCATCCATTTTGCAGTCCGTAGTGGCGCCGGGGAGCCGTATCAACACTCCGCCATGCACGAGGCGGAGCATAACGTCCTTAACAAACGCGTCGTCCGTGACGCGCAGTGACTCCTTGACGCGGCGGAAGAAGCCTTCGCGATCAGTCACGAACTCCCGCAGCGGCGCCAGATCGGCCGCGGGCGATGACTTGAGCTCCGAGGCTAGCCAGTGCAAGAAGAAGGGCACAGAGTTTCGTATGTCCAGCTCGAGCGTGCCCGACAGGGTGAGCATCCTCAGTTCCCTTGGCGCGGACTGCAGCCCGTGATCTGCGTACAAGCGGCAGCCCGGCAGAGCGGCGTCAGGGCACTTTTTGGACTTACGCGAGGATCACCCTTTTTACAAGTCCCCGACCAGTACAGTTGCCCTTCAAAAAAGCAAGCGCCACAGGTAGGACAAACAGCTAGCATTTCTCGACCACGCTTTCCATGATATTAAAAGCAACGAAGAAAAAAAACAGACGAGGAAATTATCAAAGAGACTGATATTTATGAAAATATCAGTCTCTTTGAAAATGGGCCAATTTGGCCAATGATTTCAGGGGGGAGGTGGCCAAGTTGGCCCATCATTAAAAAAACTTTTTTTCACTGGTTTTTTGGGGCCTCGCTCGTCTGCAGACGAGCGAGGCCTGGTCCTTGAGGTCCCCTCTTTTCCTGGTCCATGACCAGTAAAGATTGCTTTCAAAAAAACAGGTGCCACAGGTAGGACAGACTGCTAACATTTCGTAATGAATAGAACCAGAGGAAAAAACAATCTGTTATCATTTTTTGCTGCTTTTTAATCATAAGTACAATTTCAGCTCGTGTCAAAAGATGGTATGCGAACCAAGAAAGGCCACTCGTTAGAGGGCGGCAGCCCTTGAGGAATCGAAAAGAAGGAATTCAAACGGTGTGCCACGTGTTCGAACACTGCTTTTAGCCCCGCGTTCAGGCGAAGTTCGACAAAGGTCCAGTACATTCGCATGTATCTGTCGAGGAGATCTGCCTCATCTTGATCACCAAGAAGAAGGGCCATGGAGCCCAGTACACCCGCGTTTGTTACCAAGCTCCAGTAACTACACGATCCCAGCTATTCAGCCTCTACTGCTTCCTTGAAGACAATGTCGCCGTGCAGCGCCCGTGCATCCTCCGAATACACCATCGTCCAGTAAGCATGCTCGTGCAGAGGGAAAAACAGCAACGGTATATTACCAAGCGCCGTGATCCTCCAGTATTCGCCGTCGACCAACGTGCCAGTGGGCATGGGATCATAGCAAACAGATGGTTCGAGGTAGGAGCAAACTATATTAGCCAGATCAGGGACCAGATAAGGCTTCAACACAATCGAGACCGCGTGCGGTAGAAGCAAGAGCTCCGCGATCTCACCAGGAGAATTCCAATACCCGCCCAAAATGTTTATATCCAGTATTGACAGCATCCTCTTGCCTGGGCAGGCAGTGAAGAAATCCCATGGCTGGCCAATGTTCCTTCCACCCGTAAATTCCAAGTCTCGTTTGCTAGGGTCTTGGCCTGATTCAGTCGATTCTCGTATAAGCGATCGGATAGGCACTTCCTCGATACGATCCGGCAACGGGACGATCTTGCGAGCGAGCGCGCTCAGTTCCGCTTGGTCAGACGGTGGTGCCGCCGATCGTCGCGCCAGCGTGGCCAGGGTAAACGGAGCTTTGATCACTGGTACGGTGGACGGGCTGGTCGTGCGGACGAACGCAGTGATGAGTGGTTGGCCGGTCAGCCGCCGGCGCTTGCCGGCTGGTTGCGGGGTGTCAGTAACTTGTGGCAGGCGCTTAGAGGAGACAGTGGATTTCATCATGGTACCTGTAGACAAGTGAATTTTAACGTGTTTTGCTGCCACACTGAAATTTTCGCGAAAATTTAGTGTGTTTTGTGGCGCGGTAAATTTCCGGGAATTCGACCACTGTAAGTGGCGGGGGCAAAAATGGCAATGGGTTCGTTCCTGCTCCAGGGACTTTTGGGTTCGCTTGGGAACCCAAAGTCTGAGTTCGACAAGGCAGACAACTGGCATACAGAGGCGTGCGACAGGGCACGCGCCGCTGGTCAGGCCGGCTCCTGTCTGCCGGGCCGACTACTGCCTTTTTTCCCATATCACTGCCTTTTTTCTAGGACAAAAAGGCAATACGTGCCTGAACCTGCCAAACGGCGCGGGTCGCGACCTCGACCTAAGCCAGCCAAGGGAGTAACGGACGGTACCCAACCACCCCCATAATCCAGACCTAGCCCAACCTAGGAAGCACTCCCAAAAAAATGTGCCGAAATTCTGCAGCCATGGGTGCCACCGCCGCCACCGCCCGCCCCACCAAGCGCCGCCGCACCATCCTGCCCGGCGGCCGCCTGACCGCGCTCGCCCCGCCGCCTGGCTACAGCCCCGCCCCCTGCGACCCGGCCGCCGTGGCCCGACTGGACGCCGACCGACCAGTGCACCGGGACCCCGACTGGGACGCACTGCTGACCAAGGCTGCCACCCAGGGGCTGGACGTCAACGACCGGCTGCTACGGCTGGCAGTAAAGCCCTACCCGTGGAACCAGCTGGCCGCTACCGCCCTACCACCGGAGGACGCATCGCTGCTCTCCTTGCTGGACCTCGCCCAGCGCGCCTACCGACCCGTACAGGCCTGCAGGCTGGCTCTTGCCCAGTCTGTCACTGGAGCTGCGGACACTGCATGCCCCGGTCGCCAAGTGGCTGGGCAAGTACATGGCGGCAGTCTGTGCCCAACTAGTTTGCAGCTACCTGCCGACCCCTGCTTACTACCGCCCGCTACCCAAGGGTGCTCTGCGGAACCTACCCCGTGCCCGCCGCGGGGACCTCTACAACCTCATCTACCTGCTGTGCCCGTTCCATAGATGGCAGGAATGGTATGACGGCCGGGGCCAGAAGCACAAGGCCCTGACCAACCACCCCGCCATCCATGAAGCGGAATTCCAGAAAGAGTGGCTGGGATACCACAGCCCCGGGGTGCTGGAGGAAGACTACCTGCTCCACGTTGACGAGGACAATTCCCACAGAGCATGGCGATTCTACAGATGCTACGAGCACCTGTACTGGACGGCAGTGGAAGACAAACTCAACCGGCGCCTACTGACTGTTTTCCAGCGCCTAGCTAGAGAGCTCAGCGCCTTGTAGCTATTCAAATAAAATCATGTCCTAACTGTCTTTTCCTTGTCGGTTGGGCCCAAAGGCCACTTATAGACACACACACAGAGCCAGACTCCGGCTGGCAGCCAAGTGCGCCCCACCCTACAATTTTCTCACACATCCTTACACAATGTGGTGGTTCGTTTTTGACCTCTGCGCCACCCAACTCATCTATAGCTTACACTTGCTTGTCAATGTCAAAAACGAACCACCCGATTCAAAAGCGAGCGGGCAGCCAAGTGCACCAGTGGTTCGTTTTTTACCTCTGCGCCACCCAACTCATCTATAGCTTACACTTGCTGTTCAATGTCAAAAACGAACCACCCGATTCAAAAGCGCGCGCCAAAGACGCTGCTCTCCCCACGGAAGCGCGCGCCTGCATCAGTGGCACAAACGTGCACACCTGTGATCTATAGAGTGCTATCTATAGTCAAGGGCAAATTCGAACCACCCCGCTAAAAACAGGTGAGAAGAACAGGGGAGTGTCACCCACATACTACCCCGGTGGCCAAACCAGTGCCACACTGCTGCACTTGGCTGGTCACTTGTGGCCACCACCCCACCTCTTTTTTTTCAGGTGTGGCTCGAACGCGCCCACCAGGGATCTATAGAAAGTACTTTCCAGGTAAGGCCAAATTCGAACCACCCGTTTTCCATGAAAATTTTCCGCTTAAAAAAAACAGTGGCTCGAACGTACCCGACATGGATCTATAGAGTGCTATCTATAGTCAAGTGCAAATCCGAACCACCCCACTAAAAAAACAAGTGTGATGGAACAGGGGGGGGGGGAGAGCAACCCACCTACCACCCCGGTGACCAAACTAGTCCCGCACTAGTGTACTTGGCTGGTCACTGGGGTGGTAGGTGGTAGGCATCCCCCTCCCCTGCCCTCCCCTGCTCTCTCTTGTGCTACTTCTGCGTGTTTTTTGGGGGTGTGGCTCGAACGTGCCCACCAGGGATCTATAGCCTGTACTTTCCAGGTAAGGCCAGATTCGAACCACTCATTTTCCCTGGAAGTTTTCAGTGAAAAAAATCGGTGGCTCGAACGTGCACGACATGTATCTATAGAGTGCTATCTATAGTCAAGGCCAAATCCGAATCACTCATTTTCCCTGGAAGTTTCACGCAAAAAAAAACAGTGGTTCGAACGTGCCCGACAGTTATCTATAGAATGCTATCTATGGGTAAGTGCAAATCCGAACCACCTACAAAAAACATGCGGGAGGAGCAAGAGGGAGGGGGGGGCCACCCACCTACCACCCCAGTGACTAGATAAGTGTACACTGGTTTTTTTCATTAGGGTAGTAGGTGGGTGGCACCCCCTGCCTTTTTTTTCAGGTGGCTCGAACGCTGCCCCTAATATCTATAGAGTATCACTCTCTTGTCAAGGCTGATTTCGAACTACTACCGTTACGCGACAATAGGTGGCACCACTGCCTCTTTTTTTGGGTGGCTCGAACGCTGCTACCTCTCTCTGGTCAAGGTCTGTTTCGAACCACGACCGTTACGCGACACAGGGGTGTAACAGGTGTAGCCATGGTAGGGGGGGGTGGTTGTATCCATCATCGATGTAGCCAGGGTAGGGGGGGGGGGGTATCAGGTATCTGTGTATCCAGGGTAGAGGGGGGGGGGGGGGGGGTTATCAAGTATCGGTGTATCCAGGGTAGAGGGGGGGGGTGTATCCATCGTCGGGGTAGCCAGTGTAGGGGGGGGGGGGGGGGAGGGTAGCCAGCGTCGAGGTAGCCAGGCTAGGTAGGTCGTATCCATCGTCTAGGTAGCCAGCGTCGGGGTAGCCACCGTAGGGGTGGCCATGAGCCAGGTGTAGCAACGCCTCAGATCCCTGTGGTGAGTGGCGTGTGTGAGAGTACACACACTCCACGAGCCAAAGCTTGCACCGTACTTAGCACGGTGCCTGCTTGTCAAAAATTTTTATTATGAAACAGTTACTTTTATATATTATTTTTCAGAAAACACACACTTGTGGGACGTGTCCTGTGCCACCTCCCACCACAAAAACCACATGTGGCACAGGTGACCACAAAAAATGCGAAAACCCAGCTGGTGGCACCACAGGCGGGTATTACACTAGTTGTGGATACGGATCACGAATGCCATTTTCCCCTGCGCTGATACGGTACAAAAAGGCAATAGATTATCCCACTAGTACAAAAATGACATTTTGTTTTATCAGACCTATCGATAATATTTTTAAAAATATTTATGTATGTATGTAAACACGCCAAGGCAACAGGCAGCACACTTTTCAAACAAACCCTATGTATGTATGTATGTATGTATGTATGCATGCATGTATGTGTGTATGTATGTATGTATGTATTAAACACGCCAAGGCAACAGGCAGCACACTTTTCAAATACAACCTATTTATGTATGTATGTGTGTATGTATGTATGTATGTATGTATGTAAACAAGGCAACAGGCAGCACACTTTTCAAACACACCCTATGTATGTATGTATGTATGTATTTAAACGCGCCAAGGCAACAGGCAGCACACTTTTCAAACACACCCTATGTATGTATGTATGTATGTATATATATATGTAGTGTTGTGTGTGTGTATGTATGTATGTTATGTATGTATATATATATGTATGTATGTATGTATGTATGTATGTTCAGGAGGCGAAGGAAAAAAAATCGAAAGAGGAGCTCGGGTACATACATACATACATACATACATCTATATATATATATACATATATATATATATACATTATTGTACATACATACATACATACATAACATACATACATACACACATATACATACATACATACATAACATACATACATAACATACATAACATACATTACATACATACATACCTGTAAAGTATCTTCAAGCAACAACAGAGCGACATACATACATACATACATACATACATACATATCTGTTCTATCTGTTCTATCTGTTCTATCTGTTCTATCTGTTCTATCTATTCTATCTATTCTATCTCTTCAATCTATTCTATCTATTCTATCTATTCTATCTATTCTATCTATTCTATCTGTTCTATGCATTCCATCTGTTATGTCTATTCTATCTGTCCTATCTGTCCTATCTGTCCTATCTGTCCTATCTGTTCTATCTATTCTATCTATTCTATCTATTCTATCTATTCATATATCAGATATCATATATCAGATATCAGATATCAGATATCAGATATCATATATCGTATATCATATATCATACATCATATATCATATATCATCTATCATCTATCATATATCATATATCATATATCATGTATCATATATCATATATCATATATAATGTATCATATATCATATATCATATGAAATATATCATATATCATATATCATATATCATATATCATATATCATATATCCTATATCATATATCCTATATCATATATCCTACATCATATATCATATATCATATATCATATATCATATATCATAAATCATACATCGTATATCATATATCATATATCATATATCATATATCATATATCATATATCATGTATCCTATATCATATATCATATATCATATATCATATATCATATATCATATATCATATATCATATATCATATGCATATATCATATATCATGTATCATATATCATATATTATGTATCCTATATCATATATCCTATATCATATATCATACATCATATATCATATATAATATATCATATATCATATATCATATATCGTATATCGTATATCATATATCATATATCATATATCATATATCCTATATCCTATATCATATATCATATATCATATATCATATATCATATACTATATATCATATACCATATATCATATATCATATATCATATATCATATATCATGTATCATATATCATATATCATATATCATGTATCATATATCATATATCATATATCGTATCATATATCATATATCATATATCATATATCATATATCATATATCGTATATCATATATCATATATCATATATCATATATCATATATCCTATATCCTATATCATATATCATATATCATATATCATATATCATATATCATATACTATATATCATATATCATGTATCATATATCATATATCATATATCATATATCATGTATCACATATCATATATCATATATCATATATCATATATCATATATCGTATCATATATCATATATCATATATCATATATCATATATCATATATCATATATCGTATATCGTATATCATATATCATATATCATATATCATATATAATATATCATATATCATATATCATATATCATATAACATGTATCATATATCATATGTCATATATCATATATCATATATCATATATCATATATCATATATCATACATCATATATCATATATCTATCTATCTATCTATTCTATACATTCCATCTCCTATTTGTTCTATTTGTTCTATTTGTTCTATCTATTCTATCTATTCTATCTATTCTATCTGTCCTGTCTGTCCTGTCTGTTCTATCTGTCCTATCTGTTCTATCTGTCCTTTCTGTCCTATCTGTCCTGTCTTTTGAATCTATTCTATCTATTCTGTCTATTCTGTCTATTCTATCTATTCTATCTATTCTATATATTCTATCTATTCCATCTATTCTATCTATTCTGTCTGTTCTATCTATTCTATCTATTCTATCTATTCTATCTATTCTATCTATTCTATCTATCTATTCTATCTATTCTATCTGTTCTATCTGTTCTATCTGCTCTATCCGTTCTATCTGTCCTATCTATTCTATCTATTCTATCTATTCTATCTATTCTATCTGTTCTATCTATTCTATCTATTCTATCTATTCTATCTATTCTATCTGTTCTATCTGTCCTATCTGTCCTATCTGTCCTATCTGTTCTATCTGTCCTATCTGTTCTATCTGTTCTGTCTGTTCTGTCTGTTTTATCTGTTCTATCTGTTCTATCTATTCTATCTGTTTTGTCTGTTTTATCTGTTTTATCTGTTCTATCTGTTCTATCTGTTCTATCAATTCTATCAATTCTATCTATTCTATCTATTCTATCTATTCTATCTATTCAATCTACTCGATCCATTGTATCTGTTCTATCTGTCCTATCTGTACCATCTATTCTATCTGTCCTATCTATTCTATCTATTCTATTCTATCTCTTCTATCCATTCTATCTGTCCTATCTGTTTTGTCTATTCTATCTATTCTATCTATTCTATCTATTTTATCTATTCTATCTTTCCTTTCTTTCCTATCTGTCCTATCTGTCCTATCTGTCTTATCTGTCCTATCTGTACTACTATGATCTGTCCTATCTGTCCTGTCTATTCTATC
>WBZZ01001680.1:130000-137880 GCA_019918135.1 Paulinella micropora
GTCGTGTAGTCTATCAGGGTAACGTGGTTTGATCTTCGAGAGGCGGTGACCAGCAGGTCTATCTTGTGCGAAAAACCCGGTCCCGCCATGTCCACCATCACCTGCGCGGCGGGGTGAATGAAAGCCGGCAAGAGAGGTGGGGCAAGAAGGGGGGCTCCCTCCGGGGCGGGGAGACCTGCGTCCGCACGAGGGGGGGCACTATCTTGCTTCGGTCGAGGGAAGGCTCCCTCCTCCCCGATGATGAAGACTTTGCAGTCCGGTGCTATGCCATCGTCGTTGTCTGACCGCTCCAAGCAGCTGCGGATCCACTGTCTGCATTTGGAGTGCCGCTGATCCAGTAGAGACTTGAGGGCCTCCGAGTGGAAGGAGGACTTTGAGAGCAAGTAGTGGCTGATGCTCCCAGTGACCCTGCAGCCATACGGGCAGGAGGTCGAGGTGGCCCCCTTGGTAATCACAGTGCTGACCCTCGCCGGAGTGGGCCAGACATCTAGCTGGCATTTGAGTACTATGGCTACCTCTCTCACTGAAAGGCCGCCGTTGGGTTGAAGGAAATGGTTGGTAATGGCTTGGAAGGGTCTGCGTATTTCCGAGCGGATCCCCCATGTTAGGCCGAAGCGGGGCGCCACTTTGAATTTATTAGCGTCTTCCGAGCATCTCTGGCGAAGCTTCCATAGGTTGTAGGAGGTCCAATTCTTCTTGACTTGGGCGATGGCTTGGTCTACTGACCCTGGAGCGACAGTCTCCTTGGTGAGAAAGTTAGTGACGGAGAGAACGACTGGGACCTCTAGTGCGTTCCATTCGAAGCGGGCCGGGGGAACGTCATATGCCTCCCTGAATCGGGCAAGGCTGTGTTCTGCATCGGATCGCTGCTGTCGCCCGTCGGGCCATGACGAGTCACTTACATGCCCTGGAGGGATGCGCGGGTTAATGCCAATGCCCAGTGCTCTGCAGGCGCGGATCCAATGAAGTACCATAAGTCCGTCGCGGCGATCCTCCTTGAGCAGATGCAGGTGACCTTGCCATCCAAGGAAAGGCTGGTCTGGGGGGTCCGGAAGCTTGGGGCACTGCTTGTTGATGTCCTCTGGTATGGGGGCTTCGTCCCTGAGAGCGCCCCTGTTCACAGCGTTGACGTACCGCGGGTAGAAAGCTGGAATGATGCAGTCGGTGGGGACCTCCACCCCGTGGAAAACGGAGTGCATTCGCCATATGTCCGGTGGATGAATCGGTGGATGCATCAGTGGCGGGCGCGGTCCGCCGTCCCCTGCCCATCTGAACGAGAAGCGCGTGCTTGGCGGCTGTGGGGGGCAAGAGCTCTTGGGAGCAGCTCGGCGACCACGGAGGGGGAGACGCTGGGGACAGAGATTCTTGTTCCTGGGGAAGTAATAATCCCACGCTAGGCGTAGATGCGCATCCACCGCGTATTGAACGTATGGATCGGTCGAAAGGAGGCATTTGATAAACACCGTGAAAGTTCGCAGGTAGTACCGGGTGGAGAACTGGTGAAGGCCGAATCCTCCCCCTCCTCCTATGGGGCCGTAAAGCACCGCGTTTGGAATCTCCTGGGGAGACAGCTGAAGAGTCTCCCGGATATGGTCCCGAAAAGCTGTGTCTAGGTCCCGAAGCAACTTCTGGGGGAAGGGGGTCCACCCGAAGGAAAAATCTAGGATGCTGGTGAGGAGACACGTGAGGGCTTTCCTTTTCCTTGCAAGCGAGAGGTCGAGGCTGTGTATCAACCGGGCAGTAGCCACGAACCTTGAAATCGCGTAGTCTCTTTGGATCTGCGGGTTATTGTTGCCGTCGGTGTGGAGCCCCAGGGACCGAAAGACTTCAATTGCCGAACGGTTTCTAATCACGGTGGGGGGGCACGTCGAGTCCCGGCCGGGTGCAGTGAGAGAAATCGGGACAGCGTAGACACCTTTGCCCTCTTCACTAACCAGGCAGATGACAGAGCATTTTTCCGCCGCACAGATCTGGCGTGCGGCCCTAAGTTGCGTATAAAGAAGTGAGAAGCCCTTTTGTGCCTCGGGAATGTAGAGCTCCGGTGGACCATCCCCTCCTAGGGCTGCCCAGTTATCGTCCGCAAATTTGTGATCTGCAGTCAACGGGGGCCTCAGGGGGTAGACGGAGGTGTTCTGGGAGCGGTCGCTGCTAGTGCCATCGTAGAACCGGTATCCTGCTGGCATAAATTGCTGGGCAGGGCACAAGCGGGTAAGGTATTCGTCGAGAACCCCGTATGTGCCCGGGCTGAGCGATCCACCTTGAGGGATCCCTCGGGAGCGGTGAATTTCGTCCGGCAAAACAGCAGACTTCCCTGTAGAGTCCGGGACCTTGAGCTTGAGCGGGGAGTCTTTGAACCGATGGCGGAGGAAAGCAAACAGCTCGGGGAACTCCCCCTCCTGAGCCACCACATGGGAGTACGCTTCGCAGATGTAAGTGAGCTCCGCGCGGTCAAACGCCTTGCGGATGTCAGTGGAGAAGATGATAAGCGTCTTTTTTTTACCTGTAATCTTGGGGGCTGCCCGTAAATCGGCCAACATCAACCGCAGCACCATGTTCCATTCATCGCACCCACTCACAGTTGTTGTGTTGGCTTTAGAAGTCTTCCGGATGCACCCTGTGTGGAGCTTGAAGGACTCAACCCGAAAAGTGACGAGTTTTTCGTAGAGGTTGAGGACCGCGTTCCAAACCGTGATGCCCCGCCAGTCGGATACATTTGCGCCTGTCCCAGTCCCCTTCCAAATCTGGCTGAGAATCCCCGGCTTCCAGTCCTTTGGTAATCTCTTCTCCTTCCAGCAATGGGAGAAGAAAGATCCTAATTGGATCTTCGCGTCTTGCGAGACGAGCTTGAAGATGTCGGGGGGTATACCATCGTCTCCCGGAGCAGGACCCTTTTTGGCCTGAATTGCATGCTCGATTTCACCCAACGAGAGCGGCCGACGAGCCAGATCGAGCGCCTGCTCTCGAGAGAGCGGGGGGGGAGGCACTTGAAGATATTGACGAATTGCTTGACCCGGTCCCCAGGAATATGAGACTCTTGGAACGGCCCTACAAGGAGAAGCCGTCCGTTGGAGTCTCGGGGCGGGGCCGAGCGCAGCCTCTCCCACTCCCGAATCCTCTGTAGCCGGGTCACTCTTCTTAGGACCGCCCACTTGGCGAGGCGGTCTGCACACTCATTTAGACGGAAGGTCCACTCAAAACTGCGTTCTTGGTGGGACTTGACCCAGTGGAAAGAGATCGGAGCAGTCTGCACGTGAAAGCGAAAGATGGCATCCCATAGGGGGGCTTCGACCGCGTCTTGAACAGTTCGTGGGCCTCCCCTTCCAGATTCGCGTCCGATAGGGCCCGGTAGTCGGTGTAGACATGGACTCGCCGGGGCCTCCAGGCCATCTCCCGGATGAATTGGAGGCCCCCTGCCATAAGTGCCAACACTTCCTGTTCACCACTAGAGGCTGGATTGTCCGCGTTGCCGTAGATGGCGATAATATCGCGATTGTAGAATAGGAAAGCCCCGAAGCCCGCAGCGTTGCCATGTTCGGGAAAGCAGGATCCATCGGTAACGAGGATAGCGTCCCATGGTGACAGGGAGCCTGGAGACAGCTCGTCAGGTCGATCGAGGCGCGGCGCAAGGCGAGCAACAGGGAACCGTTGTTGGAATTCGTCAGGGAGCGAGCTGAGGCGCAGAGCAACGCGTTGGATTGGAGTCGGATGATCAGGCCCCGGGTGTCCTCTCCGTTAGGAAGGTGGATACCCAGGTACTCCCCTGCTTCAGCTTCCAGGAACTCCATAAGCTTGGGAACCAAGTCAACGGGAGGGGCTGTATACACATCCTGAAGGGGAAGGTTGGCAGTATCCCATCTCTTAAGCTCATCTGAATTACGGTTCGGTCTCCGTTCGTTGTCATCCTCCGGCGGGAACTGCACTGTGTACTGGCGAAGGGACGGTGCCTTGTGGGCATTCATGAGGGACCTCATCCCTTCCACCCCCGCCTGAAGGGCTACCTCGGCAGATGACTGGATGACAGATTCCGTCTCACTGGGGAGAAGGGAAAGGGGGGCAGGATCCACATTACCTCGGAACACCAGATTGGTGAAATGCCCCTTGTCGATAACCTCCCCCGGTCTGAGGATCGGCGCACGGAGCCTGTCGCTTCCGAGAAGGAGCTCTCTCTGGTTATATTTGGAGTCCTCTGGGGGGGTCCATAGTGTAGCTCCAGGCCCCATCACTTGGTGAAGTCGGCGCTCCTCGTCTGCCAGGTCGGAGACACGTGTGCGGTAGAGGTCTGCATAGTGCTCCCGGAGAGCTTCGGGCGGGGGGGACTCCATGGCTGAGTCCGCTTGGACACGGAGGAGGAATTTGTGCTGATTACGGTCAAAGGCTTGGTTGTGGCGAAACCTATCCGGTCTCTTAGACTCCCTCTTGACGCGCTTGATGTCCTCGAGTCGAGAGTTAATCTTGCGTCTGGCCTTGGCAAGGACCTTCAGAGCGTCGGGCAGGAGACGTGATAACTCCAGCGGGTCATCCGACTACGTCTCATCCAGGATGTGCCCCACCAGATCCCCTTCCATTTGAAGCGTACGGCAAATGCTCATCCAGAGCCTGGATAAATGGGATCCGGGGTCCCTCGGAACCTGTCTCTGGATGCCCCTCGTGATGGATTGCAGGGCAGTTAGCATGCGGGGTACCTTCGTTATCTTCCGCCTGGACTTAGGGGGTCTGGGCTGCCGCCTGCTCAATGGTGGAGGAGGCGGCTGAGCGTCCTGAATGACACTTGGCAGAGCAAGGCTAGGGACAGCCGGGGGAGCAGCGTCGTTCTCTATAGGTGCGGCAGCAACTGCGGCTTGGATGGCCTGCTTCAACGAAGCCTGGGGGGCTGGCCGTCCGCATGCTCTCTCCATACACTGCTGGAAACTATCCCGCTGAGCTTGCGTCCACCTCTTGGGCTCCACTAGAGGCAGCGGGGGAGACCCGGAGACCACCGGGGCGACAATTCCATCAGGCCGGGCTTCCCTTCCCTCCGGACTCCGGGAAGAGGGGAGGGGGGGGCTGGGCTGTCGGCTAGAGAAGGGGGGGGAGAGCAGACTCGATGATTTCTTCTACAGAGGAGGGGAGGGGCGGTGGACCCGGGAAACGATCGAAGCTGCCAGGCGGGGAGGAGGGGGAGAGTCAACCGGGGCGTCGAGCGAGAGGAATTGACGCTCTAGCCGATCCCGGGCGATGTCTACTCGGGCCTGAATCCAGCGCTGCAGGGGGGGGGCCTCCAGGCGGTGAGACGCGATAGATTGAACAAGCCGCTCTTCCCTACTGAGGTGCGACAATGCAGTGATGGCGTCCTCCTCGTCCTCACTATCTCCCTCTGGCAACCCTTGCTCCTCCGGAGGATCCATCTGAGGGTCACTTTCCTGAGGACTCCAAAGGATGAGGCCGACAACGATCCAGGCCGAGGCCTTTGCGAGGATCCAGTCGGGTCGAAAAAACTCCTCAGGGCCAAAAGGCGCTTCCGGGATGGAAAGCTCCAGGAGACCATCCCTGGCCCCGACATCAATAAAGAGCATTGTGAGCTGCAGGATCGTTCTGAGGCGTTTGTAGCGAACAGCGGGCAGGGAGATGCCGAGAGGGCCGATGAACCGAGGCGCGTGGTCCCACGCCGGAGTCTCAGACCTGAAGTTGGCTGTGTGGTGGAGCAGGATGCGTCCCTTGATATCCTGTGCCCGAACAATGAGAACCCGCGGGCGGCGTCGCTGGACATAGCGAAGAACCCGTGGGGAGGAGAGAGCATGCCAGGAGGTGAGGAGCATGAGACTCCCGTCCTGGACAATGGATTCCAACGCCTTGGTGGTCCTGTCTGCCAATGGATTCCTGGATCGAAGGTGAAGCTGAGCTCCGAAGGAGGGAGATAGGAGAAACATCTGGCTTAACCATTGGTTGAGAGCTCCTTGGGAGAGCCGTGGCGCAGTGGGGGGGACCACCTTTTGTGGTGGAAAAGCCAGAAGTGGTTCTCGTACGTGCGAGGTGAGCGACAGGACATTGGTGCCATGGAAGCGCTCCAGATTGTATCTGAGCGTCGCAAAGGCAAGAGAGGCCTGCGCGCCTCCCCGAAGCCCGTCCCGAGACTGCTTGAAATCGCTAAACCACTTGGCGGACGGCTGGGGAAGGTGCTCCCGCATGCCTTGTTTGTAGACCCTGTAGACAGTAGAGAACCCCAGGGGGGCGGAGGAGGGCACTGGGCTACGGGGGAGGAGGTGCCGTTCAATGGACATGCCTTGCCCCAGCAGGGAGAACGCCCGAGAGTTGAAGGAGGCTGCATTGGTGGAATGCTCATCCTTCTTATCCGCTGCCATCTTCCGCAGGTTCCTAATAATCTTGCGTAGGCGCTGACGGAAATGTCGATTAGTCTTTGAGGCTGAGCTCAGTCCCAAGGCTGGGCGCTGGGCTGCGGAAAACGGGTGAAGAACCGCGACGGGGTCAGGAAGGGAGGAGACTGTCCGCTTGAACAGAAGTTGCACTCCATACGAAGCAATCACCCTGCATGCAGTCAGGTTATGGAGGACCGAAACGGAGTCGTCGTCACACTTCACCCACTCCCCTGAACTGTTGCGGTCCAGGAGGAACGCGTGGGGAAGTTGCCGCGAGCGTGCGTTGCCTTCCATCTGAATGCAAATAACGCTTTGGGGAGAGTAGGAGGCCGGCTGCCCGTCTTGCGTCCACCGGTGGTCAAGAACGAGCGAGCGCAGGACAGAGATGTTGTGGTGCGCGGACCGAAGAGACCGTAGGTTCTGGAGTCCCAGCGGCCGATGAATGTCGAGGAGAAGACATTCTGCATGTGTCTGCAGCGTCCGAGTAGTCGCCCCTTGCCTGCATCCGCAGTGGGCACAGCGGAAAGACTCAGAAGGACCACCAAGCAGCCATCTGTCCACGAGCTCAGAGAGGGGGAACGGGGAGCGGTCGCCGGCCAGGAGAGACAGGGAGAGAGGAAGAGCCCACGTGGAGGAAAGAGAGGTAGTGGAGCATCCCTGGCACGATGAAGTCGAAACCACGTGAGGGAGCCACGATTCCATAGACACTCCCCTCGGGAGGAAAGAGGGCCCGGCGTCCCGGAGCAACAACAGTAGGCCCCGAGCTGCCAGTCCGGTGTCGCCGCCGTCATGAAGGTCCGGACTGGGGAGGGTGCTGCGGAGAACAACCGGGTAGCGGAACCAGGCACAGGAGATGGGCTGGAATTCTTGCGAGGAGCTCTTCACCTGGGGGCGAAGCTCAGCCATCGTATTAATGATAGCGCTGATGGCCGTCATCTGAGGTCCGATCATGGACCTGGGTGGGCGTGCCGAGGCCCAGTTCCGTAGGAAAGCGGGAAGCTTGGGAAAGGATGAGAGGAGTTGGACCGCGCTTATTAAGAAACAGTACCGGTTATCCGGGTTCTTAATACCTCTGTAGGGAAGAGGAGGCGACTCCGCAGGAGCTTTACGGGGACATGCAGGACGACCTTTACCTTTCGTTATAATTCCGACCCCGGAGTACTCCCCCTGAGCTTTATTAGACAGCGCATTACTCTGGCTGGGGTCCGTGCTTGAGGTCAGAGTAGGCGGAGTACCGGAGGTCTCCTTCGCAAACGTCCGTCGGGGTCGAAGACCAGCGGCTTCTATCTCGTAGAAGTCTGCCATCTTGTCTTCCTGATCCTTAAGGGAAGCCTGCATCTGGCGAGTGAGCTGACTTTCCTGTCGGATTGCGCGGATATCATCAGGGCTGAAGAAGATTCCTCCCATGGTGCTTCTCGAAGCAGGCCGTGTGGATCCCCGCACTTGAGAAGGGGGTGGTGCACTACGATTGTACCCGGTGGGACCGATAAAGGAGGGGGGGGGGGGGGGGGGGGGGGGGGGGGGGGG
>WBZZ01001681.1:0-22500 GCA_019918135.1 Paulinella micropora
TATGTATGTATGTATGTATAACGTATATATACGTATGTATGTATGCATGTATGTATGTATGCATTAATGCATGTATGTATGTATGTATGTATGTATGCATGTATATATGTATATATGTATGTATGTATGTATGTATGTATGTTTGTTTATGTGTATATATGTTTGTATGTATGTATGTATGTATGCCCCCCCCCCCCTGTATGTATGTATGTATGTATGTAATTTTTCAGGGCCAAGAAAAAGGTTTCAATATCAAGCAGTGATCTCGCTGCATGTTTGAAGTGCCGCTTTGACTGGTTTCAGATTACGCCGGACATGTCCTTCGGTAATATAAAGAATGAGTTGAATAGTCTCAACCCAACATCTGTTCATAAAGAAATAAAACAGCAAATATTTAAATTTTCTTCACAAGACCAATTCTTTGACTGGGAAGACGAACAGTCACTCCTAGAAGAAATAAAAGAAAAAGAAATTTGGGAGACAATGACACGAACACTCTTCCTGCTCAAAGTCCTGCCGCTGTGGTCGCAGGTACATACATACATACATACATACATACATACATACATACATACATACATACATGCTTGCATGGATGCATACATACATACATACATAAACACATAAATACATACATACATACATACAGCCCTTTGGTTTGACTCCTGCTACTACTACACTCACCACCGGCCCTGCTCCTCAAATTTGAGTTCCATATTCTGCAA
The DNA here is from genome assembly GCA_019918135.1 of Paulinella micropora. Taxonomy (NCBI): domain Eukaryota; phylum Cercozoa; class Imbricatea; order Euglyphida; family Paulinellidae; genus Paulinella; species Paulinella micropora. Next base: position 726 of record WBZZ01001681.1, read on the forward strand.
TATCTTTATCACAGCCGAACCCATACCCCCCCCATACCGGTATGATACCGGTATGGGGGGAGGGGGTATATGCCATACCCCCCCAAGAAGGGGGGGTATGGGCCATACCGGGGGTATGAGGGGGGGTATAGGGGGTATGGAGGGGGTATGGGGGGTATGGAGGGGGTATGGGGGGTATGGAGGAGGTATGGGGGGTATGGAGGGGGTATGGGGGGTATGGAGGGGGTATGATGGGCCATACCCCCAAAAAAGGGTGGGTATGGATTTTGGACTTAGAAAATTTTCATATCGTATGGGGTATGGGGTATGGGGTATGGGGTATGGGGTATGGGGTATGGAGGGTATGGAAGGTACCGGTATGGGGTATGGGGTATGGGGTATGGGGTACGGGGTATGGGGTATGTATGGGGTATGGGGTATGAGGTATGGGGTATGGGGTATGTGGTATGGGGTATGGGGTATGGGGTATGGGGTATGGTGTATGGCGTATGGGGTATGGTGTATGGGGTATGGTGTATGGAGTATGGAGTATGGAGTATGGGGTATGGGGTATGGGGTATGGGGTATGGGGTATGGGGTATGGGGTATGGGGTATGTATGAGGTATGAGGTATGGGGTATGGGATATGGGGTATGGGGGGTATGGGGTATGGGGTATGGGGTATGGGGTATGGGGTATGGGGTATGAGGTATGGGGTATGGGGTATGGGGTATGGGGTAAGGGGTATGGGGTATGGGGTATGGTGTATGGGGTATGGGGTATGAGGTATGGGGTATGTGGTATGGGGTATGGGGTCTGGTGTATGGTGTATGGTGTATGGGGTATGGGGTATGGGGTATGGGGTATGGGGTATGTGGTATGTGGTATGAGGTATGGGGTATGGGGTATGGGGTATGAGGTATGAAATATAAATAATATTAGTAGTAGCTTGTTTAACATATTTATTAATATAATATTTTTGAATCATAAAACTAGTGATGAAGCTTAGAAATTAAAGAAAGTGATATTGCTTTACACTAGTCACTATGGCAGTCACACTACTTACCATTACTTGTAGTCGCAATACGTACTCACTGCCTACTTGAAGTATACATGAAATAATATTAATACTAGCTTGTTCAACATATTTATAATGTTTTTGAAACATAAAACAAGTGAGGAAGCTTAGAAATCAAAGAAAATAACACTGTTTTACACTAGTGACTATGATATTCGTACTACTTGCCACTAAGTTGTAATCGGTATTAATTGTATTGATTAAATAATAAATATTACTTAAAGATTTTTTACATTTTTTTCAGTAGTCTTTCAAGTTCAGAAATGTTCTGAAATCTATCTAATAAATCATTACCAAGTTGAACAAAACCTGCTTGCGCTCGTGAATTAGCATTCATTGACACTACAGCAGCAAGATTTGCAGTAGGATTGGACTTGCTGTGTATTTTGCGCTGCCCTCCCATAGCACGTTCACCAGGCATAGTCCATATATTTCTACAACTACCTATCTCCTTCATATCTTGAACAATATGTTCCATATGATGAAATACAAATGCATGATCACATTCAGGTAAGTGCTCAAGTACTAGTTTTCTGACTTCTCGTTCTTTCTCTATCAAGTCATCTACATACTTTCCTGTTATGATAACTGAACCTTCGCTTCCAAACTTGCTGTCAGGATCAATATCACCAAATAGTTGTCCAAGCGCTTCCCAGGTTCTATACGGCCCATCCGCCAAACAACCTGTAAAAATAAAAGAAACACATTTTAGATTTATAAAATATGTATTAATAATATTATAATTATAAAACCTAAAAGCAAACTTACGCAAAAATTAAACATTGTAAGTACGTGCCATACCCGTATCAGTAACATCCATATCCGTACCAGTCATACCCGTATAGGGGGGGGGGGGGATGAGCTATATGAAGATATGAAATATGGGATATGGACATAGGGGACACAGTTGAAATTCAAGATAAATAGATGATGTGATATGAATAATTAGCATGCTACATGTATGGTATCGGTTAGTGGGGGGGGGGGGGGGGATGGACAATACGGGTTTAGGGGGGGGGGGGGGAGAGAGAAAGATGGTATTGGTATTTTTACCTATATCCTTCGCGTCTTTGTAGCAATTAACTGCGTACTTCAAGCATTCATGCATTGTAAGCCTTGATCCAGTACTGTCTTTGCTGCCCATAGGAACAGTAGTAGTAGAGTAACCAGAAAATGAACAAAATCTCAAAAAACTTGCATCCATTCTTTTCCAATACTTACTATCTATCTGAAACAACTTTTGCTTTCTCCTATATTCTAACTTTACTTCTTTTCTCTCAAATACTTTTCTTTTCTTTTTTCTTCTTTCTTTATCTCACCTTGTGTTCTAGGATTATTTTTACAAGGCTTAAAAGGCTTGATTTCAATTTTTATCTGACATTTAAACAACTTAAGAATAAAACGAAGCACTACGCCGTATACTAAACTATGAGCAGTATCTGCATTACATCTACTTATAACGTATCTATCTAATAAAAGAAGTGGACTTTTTTTAGAAAACCCTTCCACTGCTTCGCCTCTAATCTCTGCTGCATTTCCGTAAAATTCGTAATTGCGATAAGTTTTTCTCGCGAACGCTACATCATCAGAAAGCCAACTTATACGTTTTTTATCTCCTTCTATTTTCTTACCTTTACGCCAGCAGTAATTACATCCTAATTCGCTTGTCTGATTCTTGTGGCACATGATATCAAACATAGCAGGAGAATCTGCACATATTGAAAACACCCACACCAATGACTCTACTAACTCAGTAAAAGTAGCCTCACACCAGGGCCAAGCGTTTGAAGTTTTTTTCCCATATGGCAAGATATCTAGAATTTCTGTGTTCCAGTTTTTGTTGCGATCTTTTTGTTCAAAGTCCATGATTCTACCTGTACATAATGTCTGAGATTTCTTCCTTGCTCGTTTCCCTTTTTGAATTGGAGAAGCATCCCATGACCAACATAAAGAAAGCCACTATTTCACATCCTATTGGGAACAAAAATTTTAAGTTAATTCAAAAATAATTTAATGAAAACACTGTACCTCCAGAGGTATGGATTTTAGATAATCTTCATATCGCGGACAGTTAATAGCGTCGCCAATGCTATCCAAAGGTCTATCTCTTATAGAGACATAGCACTCACTTTGGATTTCCCTTGCTTTCTTGTAATCACGTTCTTTAGCTTCTTTCAGCAATGCACTTCGCGAGGGATGAGCACGTAGTCCCGCAAGCCATTCCGGAATGCTATCAACATGTCAGACATACAAAGTACATGTGAATATGAAATGTGGTTAATTCCAGAAATTACGACACCCGTACGGGTATGGTCCATACCCATATGGGGATCCCCATACGGGTATGGGCCATACCCGCGGATCCCCATACGGGTATGGGCCATACCCGTATGGGGATCCTCATACGGGTATAGCCCATACCCGTATTGGGATCCCTATACGGGTATGGCCCATACCCCCCCCCCCCCCCCATGAGCGAGGAATGTAAGCCACATACATACGGTGATGATCAGTAAAGCAAAGCATATGAAAGAATAAGTACAAATCAATTGCAAGATCATGTGTAATGCATTTCCCATACGAAAGTATGCTCCATAATAAGTACAACTACCGATCCCCATACCGGTATGGTCCATACCCGTATGGGAATCCTGAAAAAATTACTGCTGCGGATAGATCATTATCAGCGAAGAAAAAAGAAAGATAATCGGTCAAAATTAGGGAAGCTAAGAATGTGACAAAATCTTATCTTACTTAATCTTCGCCTTAACAACTACCGATCCCCATACCGGTATGGTCCATACCCGTATGGGAATCCTGAAAAAATTACTGCTGAGGATTGTAGATCATTATCAGCGAAGAAAAAATGAAGATAATAGGTCAAAATTAGGGAAGCTAAGAATGTGACAATCTTATCTTCCTTAATCTTCGCCTTAACAACTACCGAAGGTACAAGACGTTACCTGCGATGAAAAAATGTCAGTGCATCGTTCCTGGGTCGTCTACACGATTTGCATTCCTTGCGGTCACTCCGATCTCTCCAGAAAAGCCCCTCGTTGCACTGGTTTCTGCAAACTTGCAGCTTGACGAAGCCATCGCACTGTGACACCGATCTGATATCGGCGACAAGGGTCGTAAACGCTGGCCACTGCAATCCAGTAGGGCAAAGCAGAATACCCAAAACGTCCCAGACATTCTCCGTCGCTGCCTTCGACACCGCAGGGTGCTTTTCTTTCTATCGCATCACCAGTTCAAAAGCTTCTGCGACAGAGACTCCATCGTGCTCCGTGATAGCGCGGCCAATCATTCTCCGTCGCTGCCTTCGACACCGCAGGGTGCTTTTCTTTCCATCGCATCACCAGTTCAAAAGCTTCTGCGACAGAGACTCCATCGTGCTCCGTGATAGCGCGGCCAATAAGTGTTGATAAACGTTGATATGGTTCATGTTGCGCACGTGGTTCACCGCCACCGTGTAAAAACGTAGCTATCCTTGCTTGCGCTTTCTGTTGCGCAGCCCACCGCTTACGTGACTGTCTGCGCTTGAACCGCTTCTTGTACTTGCGATAAAGTTCAGCATCTGCAAACCAGATACAGCCACATGCATAACCCCCCCCCCCCCCCATAACGGTATTGCCCATCCCCCCCCCCCCATACCGGTATCGTCCCCCCCCCCCCACCTATAATAGTAACAAAACGTTCCCCCCAGGGGACTCGAGCTCTCGCCAATTAGGTTGGTGCTGCCCAACTGGACGGGCAGCACCCAGACAAAGTGATCTTGATGGGGTTGCGACTGGCATCCTGACCATTCGGGAAGGCCTGGTCAACACGGGGCACCTTATACATTCAACGATCCGGCTATGTGCGACCCGAATTATCGAGCCTTGCCCATGAGTCGGCGGTGTAAAAGATGTTATCCTTCGGAGCAGCTCCAATTTACCCCAAGTACAGGCAACCAGCAAAAAGACCACTTGTAAAAATTGGCTTGTGTTGCTGGTTTGAGATGCAATCAATCAATCCCCGTATAGCACATACCCGTATCGCCCATACCCCCTCCCCCCCCCCCTGTAACCCTCTATCTGATTATCTGATTCACAAAAGATTCGGGACGAACCGTCCGAGCTGTCGTCAGAATCGCTAGAGGAATCCTCGGAACCATCTGCATATAGACAACCAAAACGTACAACATGTGCAGAGCGTATGATAGTATGACATTCAGGACAGATATATAGATGTATATTAGGAGGCAGTGCATAAAAGTAAAGTGCAAAAGCATTCCTGGCTATCAGACTAAGGCCTCGGGCCTGGCATGGGTAATACGTCCCGTGAAGGGACGTAAGTGACCCTTCCCTCTACCCGCGAAGGACGATCGAATCGTCAGGTCCGTCAACAACCAGTTGCTTATGTGCAGTAACGCAAAAGCAGAAGTGCAAGAGAGAGAGAGAGAGAAGAGAGAGAGAGAGAGAGAGAGAGAGAGAGAGAAAGAGAAGACTCGGGACGAACCGTCCGAGCTGTCGTCGGAATCGCTAGAGGAATCCTCGGAACCATCTGCATATGGACAACGAAAACGTACTACGCTTGCAGAGCGTAATATTGATAGTCTTGCATTCAGAAACGAACCTATACCCGTATAGCCCATACCCCCCCCCCCCCCCCCTGTTTTTTATCATTCACTTATCTCAATATCTCAAAAGATTCCAGACAAACCGTCCGAGCTGTCGTCAGCATCGCCAGAGGCATCCTCGGAACCATCTGCATATGAACAACCAAAACGTACTACGCTTGCAGAGCGTAATATTGATAGTCTTGCATTCAGAATTGAACCTATACCCGTATAACCCATACCCCCCCCCCCCTCCCTGTTCTTTATCATTCACTTATCTCAATATCTCAAAAGATTCCAGACAAACCGTCCGAGCTGTCGTCGGCATCGCCAGAGGCATCCTCGGAAGCATCTGCATATGAACAACCAAAACGTACTACGCTAGTATTACATTCAGAAACGAACCTATACCCGTACAGCCCATACCCCCCCCCCCCCCCACTCCTTAAGTTTGAGTAGTTTCTTCCAATGTACAAGGTCACTCTGGACCTTCAAGACTGGAGGGAACAAGTAACGGAGCTTCTAGTGTTTGGTGTTCTTGGGTAACTTGTCTGTCAAATTATTTTATTTAATTGGAAGGACGCATATGGTTAGAGAGTTCGGGTGAACTGCCCGATGGCGAGCTGTTCTCGGAACCGTCAGAGCTGTCACTGCTGTTCTTGGAATCATCTTCACATGCAAACATAGTATTCCTGCAATGTTCTAGATGTTCAGACATGTGGTCAAGAGGTTCCGCTGTGGCACTACCGTTTGTCAGGGTCCTCTGGATCATCTGATGATTCTTCAGACATCCTCGCATCAAAGCTCAAAGCCACGAGGAATCATCTTGGGAATATTCCGATGATTCTTAGCACTGAAATTTGTCGCTACAATCATCGAAGTTAGAACGCAGGGTGGAGGGTCATGGCAGTCTCACACGTTGAGATCAGGTTCTGTTGTGTGGCCAAAATAGCGGCTTTTTTTGCAAGCAAAAAAAGCCAATAATGGTAGGGGGGGGGCCGAAGCATTGTGGATCTGTCCGCAGGCATCGCAATAATTTCTTCATTCTGGAAATGGGCCCCAACGGAATACGTTGTGCGCCCACCCAAAAAAAGAGGGAAAAACAAACCCCCCCCCCCCCCTCCCCAGATCAACCGTCATGGCGGACGACGCTTCTGTTCCTGCTGAATCAGGTGAACAAGGTAACAGTGCCTTGTTCTCCTTCTCAAGCTTCTCCTTCTTTGCCATACCACTGCATATTCTTGTATCATTTTTTTTTTTGTTTTGTGTGTGTGTGTGTGTGTGTGCTGTAGCAGAGACTTCTGATGGGGAGGAGGAAAAGGCCATTACTCCTCATAATGCTGAAGAGGAAGAAGAAGACGGCCGTGTCAACATATTACACAATATGTGGTCGATACTTTTGAGAAAACCGTGGCTCCATTTCAAGGTTTTGCGGCCTATGTCGACTACGTGGAGTCAAAAAGAACATGGAGCGCCTTGCCGGTAATAAGAGTGAAGAGAGAAAGAGAGAGAGAGAGAGAGAGAGAGAGAAAACACAGGGGGGGGGGGATCATCAGGAGAAGAAATTATGTATCATTTTTGGGGGGGGGGAATGAAAATATATCGTACTTTTATTTTTATGCTTATTCTTATTCTCTCTCTATCTCTCCTCTCTCTCTCTCTCTATCTCTCTCTCTTCTCTCTCCTCTCTCTCTCTCTCTCTCTGTCTCTGTCTCTCTCTCCTCTCTCTCTCTCTCTCTCCTTTCTCCTCTCTCTCTCTCTCTCTCTCTCTCTCTCTCTCTCTCTCTCTCCCTCTCTCTCGTTCTCCTCTCTCTTCTCCCTCCCTCCCTCTCTCTCTCTCTCTGTCTCTGTCTCTGTCTCTGTCTGTCTCTGTCTCTCTCTCTCTCTCCTCTCCTCTCTCTCCTCTCTCTCTCTCTCCTCTCTCTCTGTCTCTCTCTCTCTCTCTCTGTCTGTCTCTCTTTCTCTCTCTTTCTCGCTCTCTCTCTCTCTCTCTCTCTCTCTCTCTCTCTCTCTCTCCTTTCATAACTGTCACCAGTAACTGGAAGGCTACGCAGAGAGAAGACATAATGTTGTCTTCTCTGCTGCTTAGCTCTCTCTCTCTCTCTCTCTCTCTCTCTCTCTCTCTGTCCCCTCTCTCACCTCTCTCTCTCTCTCTCTCTCTCTCTCTCTCTCTGTGTCCCTCTCTCTCTCTGCTCTCCTCTCTCTGTCTCTCTCTCTCTCTCTCTCTCCCTCTCTGTCTCCCTCTCTCTCTCTCTCTCTCCCCTCTCTCTCTCTCTCTCCTCTCTCTCTCTCTCTCTTTCTCTCTCTCTCTCTCTTCCTCTCTCCTCTCTCTCTGTCTCTCTCTGTCTCTCTCTCTCCTCTCTCTCTCCTCTTTCTCTCTCTCTCTCTCCTCTCTCTCTCTCTCTCTCTCTCTCTCTCTCTCTCTCTCTCTCTCTCCTCGCTTCCAGTTCACTGTATTACATTTTTCCATACCCCTCCGACTGTTTTTTTTTTCGTTTGCTTTTTTGTTCGTGTGTGGTCGGACTGCTAGCTTTTTGGAAATTTATTGTTTGTTTTTCATTCCTGATGCATGTGGATGGATTTCCTTTCGCTCTTTCCGGTTTCCCGTTCACTGTACTACATTTTTCCTTGGACTTACCTTGTATTTTCCATACCCCCCTCCGACTGTTTTTTTTTTCGTTTGCTTTTTTGTTCGTGTGTGGTCGGACTGCTAGCTTTTTGGAAATTTATTGTTTGTTTTTCATTCCTGATGCATGTGGATGGATTTCCTTTCGCTCTTTCCGGTTTCCCGTTCACTGTACTACATTTTTCCTTGGACTTACCTTGTATTTTCCATACCCCCCTCTGACTGTTTTTTTTTCGTTTGCTTTTTTGTTCGTGTGTGGTCGGACTGCTAGCTTTTTGGAAATTTATTGTTTGTTTTTCATTCCTGATGCATGTGGATGGATTTCCTTTCGCTCTTTCCGGTTTCCCGTTCACTGTATTACATTTTTCCTTGGACTTACCTTGTATTTTCCATACCCCCCTCTGACTGTTTTTTTTTCGTTTGCTTTTTTGTTCGTGTGTGGTCGGACTGCTAGCTTTTTGGAAATTTATTGTTTGTTTTTCATTCCTGATGCATGTGGATGGTTTTCCTTTCGCTCTCGCCGGTTTCCCGTTCACTGTACTACATTTTTCCTTGGACTTGCATTGTGTTTTCCATACCCCCCTCCGACTGGTTTTTTTTTTTCGTTTGCTTTTTTGTTCCTGTGTGGCCGGACTGCTCGCTTTTTGGAAACTTATTGTTTGTTTTTCATTCCTGATGCATATGGATGGTTTTAGAATATATATACTATGTATATAGGGAGAGAGAGAGAGAGAACACAAGGAGGGGGGGGGGGGGGGGGGGGATGGACGATACGTGTATGGGAATACGAAATGAATCTGTGGTGCAGAAATTGGGCGATGAACATCCGCTCTCTCCAAGAGACCCAGAGACGCAGCAAGTGATCTCAAAAATCAAATATAAAAGCCTCGACCAGTTTGTGAAGAGTAGAGGTTTTAACCAATTAGAGGCAGAGCGGACGATCTACAGTTTCGTCAGGCATGGTAAACTGTTATATATATACCACTAATACTACTACTGAGTTAGACTGTTGCTACTAATATTATATGCAGTTATCAAGTGCACGATTGGCGCAAGAGAAGGCAAGTGGCTTTCTCGGTCCGAGTACCCCTACAAACAAGCAGCTCTTGCAGTGACAATTCTTCAGGCGGTCCCCCCCCCCCCCCCCCATCTCCTGCTGCAAATAATGTTTGAACGTTGTTGTGTACTTTTCAGGAATTATTCTTGACGGTTGATGCGGCTCAAAAAGCTGTTTCTTCGCGTCTTGCTCGATGCAGTCAGTTTTTTTTTATGTATGTGCATTTTTCCTTGGACTTGCCTTCACTGTGTTTTTTTTCCTTTGATTTTTTGTTTTTGTGTGGCTGGACTGCTTGTTGCTTGTTCTTGTGTGGCTGTAGAGGAGCCTGATGCTCCACCTTACCCTGACTGTTTGTACGTCGGTGCATACATGAATGGGTTCGACAAGCAAGATACGCCGGAGGAGGCACCAGCTGCAGGTGAGGAAGCAGACGATACATCTTCGGACTCTGATATCATCAGCAAGAAGAAGAACAAGAAGAAGAAGGAGAAGGACAAGAAGAAGAAGAAAGACAACAACAAGAAGAAGGGACAACAAGAAGAAGAGGGACAACAAGAAGAAGAAGAAGGACAAGAGACAGGAAAAGGAAGAAAAAGCTTCTGCTTCTTCTTCTTCTTCTTCTTTGCCTGTCTTGACGGTATCGATTCCTTCTTCTTCTTCTTCTGCTTCTTCTTCTTCTTTTTCTTCTTCTTCTTCCTCTTCTTCTTCTTCTACTTCTACTACTACTACTACTACTACTACTACTTCTTCTTCTTCTTCTTCTTCTTCTTCTTCTTCTTCTTCTTCTTCTTCTTCTTCTTCTACCGGACTATCCGTTCCGCCTTACGTAAAGGCAGTAGTCACCCGTCAGAGAGATCTTCCGCCTGGCCTGAAATTAGAAAACGAGAGAGAGAGAGAGAGAGGAAGAAAATCCAACAACAGAAAGAGAGTGGAGTGCGACAGACTTCTTCTTCTTCTTCTTCTTCTTCTTCTTCTTCTTCTTCTTCTTCTTCTTCTTCTTCTTCTTCTTCTTCTTCTTCTTTTGCTTCTTCTACTGCTACTACTACTACTACTACTACTACTACTACTGCTACAACTGCTTCTACTGAGGCTACTTCTACTACTACTGCTGCTACTGCTACTACTTCCACTTCTAAAAAAAGAGCACCATTGATCGACGACAGCCCGGCGCGAAAGCAGCAGAAGTTAGTATCTAAGGAGGGGGCAAACTACAGTCAGGTGGTGGACGGCAAGACCATCACGGGTGTTCTTGTGAAGCATTTGCTCAAATTCAACCTGGGTTTAATATCGGTCCCCCCCCCCCCCCCCCTCTTTCTCTCTCTCTCTCTCTCTCTCTCTCTCTATATATATATATATATATATATATATATATATACACATATATATATATATATAATATCCCCCCCATACCGGTATCGTCCCTCCCATACCGGTATCGTCCCCCCCCCCCATACCGGTATGCCCCCCCCCCCCCTAACCGTATTTCCCATCCCCACCTCTCTCTTAGTATCAGTATCTCTCTCTCTCTCTCTTCAATGTAGTTTGGTTCTGAGGTCAAGAGGTTGGTGGGTAAACTGAACGTGTTGGTGGGCGTGGATTCAAGTTGCGACGAGATTGGCATAAGTCGGACCGAGTACAAAGAGATTCAGGAGTTCATTACGTGCCGGGATGCGTATGAGCATGTGGATAAGGGTGGCAAACCAGTGGTAATGTTGATGTTTCTTGGTAAGGACTCAGTCGTGACGGAGGTTAAAGCCCCCCCCCCCCACCCCCCCCCCCCCCCCCGAAGCCCGGGACAACTGACACTGATAAATCAGCTTTAGTCATCGAAGTTAAGGCAGATAAGGGGGAGTATCTCATGCACAAGGTTTTTTGGGATGACCCTGCAGTGCCCCAAGCAGGAGTAGTCGAATACCACGCGACGTAAGGAAACCCCCCATACCCACCCCCCCCCAATTGGGGTTAGGGTTGGTTTGTTAGATTTTTTTTTTTTGTTTTTTTGTTTTTTTTTTTGTTGCATTGTGCAGGTATGTGGCGGAAACTTGTGCAGAATGCATCTGGCTGGGCAGCTTACGCGTCTGCGAGGTGTGCCTCAAGCCAACAAAAAGTATCTGTGAGAGGAACTGCACCACCGTCAATCTTGTGCGCGTGGAGCGCGCTACGAAGTTGACAAATGCCAGAGACCTGCTTCAGAGTGTATGTTCTCTCTCTCTGTGTTCCTCATATTTGCACTTGTGCTTGCGTGCACCCCCCCCCCCCCCCCCCCCCCCCCCGCCTACCCGTACCGTCCATCCCACCCCCCTCCCCCATGCTCTAGCTATAGTGTGTGTGTGTGTGTGTGTGTGCAGTACCCCAAGTTCCTCCATGGTACTAACAGGGATTACCACGCTGACGACAGTAGCGACGTCAAGGTGAAGGATTTACTGATGCCAGGTAAGCCAGGTAAACACATTTTTGTAACGTACTTGGGGCCCTGGGTTTACGATGACGAGCGAAGATTGGCTACGGAAGCCTTCACCAAAGCTCATGATCGGCTGCCGCGCTTAATTGGTAGCGGGGACAAGGGAAGAGAGTTTGATCCCGTCTGGCCGCTGAATGTCCCAATCTTCAAGTCAGGGCGCAAGAAAGCAAGCAGCTACATTGAAGCTTACATGGTTGACATGCAATAACAATAATAATAATAATAATAATAATAATAATAATAATAATAATAATAATAATAATAATAATATAATAATATAATAATAATAATAATAATAATAATAATAATAATAATAATAATAATAGTGTATCTCCTGCCAATTGCTGAGCCAAGAGGCCATGTGCATCCAGTCCTCCATTCCATAAGGAAAGTCTCCACACCAATCGGTGGAATAAAGGAAGTGACGGCATAGAACATTACTCTAGGAGCTTTATACCAATCAGCCCATGGAAAGGACCGATGGCCTATGTACTCCCTAATAATAATAATAATAATAATATAATAATAATAATAATAATAATAATAATAATAATAATAATAATAATAATAATAATAATAATAATAATAATAATAATAATAATAATAATAATAATAATAATAATAATAATAATATAATAATAATAATAATAATAATAATAATAATAATAATAATATCCCCCACCCCCTTCCGTCCCTCTGTATCACTGTGCTCCCCGTCCTCTATATTATCTACTTTTCATCATCATTTGACATCCTTTTTGCAGGTTTCCATGGAACCACCGAAAAGCGCTATGGTGCGGAAGGGGGAGGAGAAACATGCTATCACTGGACCTGTTCGTTATGGGACCAAGATTCCACTCGACAGCCTGTGGGGTCCTGTTGAAATGCTCACTTATAAGTGTACAGTGCGTGCTGAGTGCTGGAAAAAGCTCAAGAAACGCGATCACCCCATGCCGGTATCGTCCATCCCCCCCCCCCCCCCCCCATACCGGTATCGCTCATCCCCCCCCCATACCCGCATAGCCCATACCCCCCCCCCCCCCTAACCGTCCATGTCGCTTGCTAATTATCGATATTCCAGCAACCCTTTATCTTCCATTTCCACTGTTGTGTCCCATATTTCCATATCGTCTATTCCACATCTCCGTATCCCCCATCCCCCCCCCCCCCCCATACCCGTATAGCCCATACCCCCCCCCCATACCGGTATCGCCCCCCCCCCCCTATCCGATACGTCCATGTCGCTTGCTAATTATCGATCTTCCAGCAACCCTTTATCTTCTATTTCCACTGTGTCCCATATTTCCATATGGTCTATTCCACATCTCCGTATCGCCCATCCCCCCCCCCCCCCCACCCCCCCATACCCGTATTTAGCCCATACCCCCCCCCCCCCATACCGGTATCGTCCCTCCCATACCGGTATCGTCCCCATACCGGTATCGCCCCCCCCCCCCCCCCCCCTATCCGATACCGTCCATGTCGCTTGCTAATTATCGATCTTCCAGCAACGCTTTATCTTCTATTTCCACTCTGTCCCATATTTCCATATGGTCTATTCCACATCTTCGTATCGCCCATCCCCCCCCCCCCCCCATACCCGTATAGCCCATACCCCCCCCCCCCCCTCATACAGTGTTGTTTGTCTAGGTGGCGAATGTTATATGGCCTGAGGGAGAGACAACCAACATAGATTATGACAGCATCGTCTTTGAAACAACAGATGGTGGCTTGAAGAATACTCCCTACCAAGTCGCAGTGACTTATCCCAAGCTTGGGTTGTTGACTGGGATATCAAATATGATTCACCCTGGAGAGTGGGTGCTTTGGGAGGTTAGTATTGTTATGGTCATATCTAATGTGCACGCATATGTTTGTATCTGGTTTCATTTAAACACACATCATAACGATGTAACGATGTAGGTGGACGATATAAGTACCGAGATTTCATCAAAAAGGCGGGCCCAGGCTATGCCCTGAACGCTAATTTTCCGCACAACAAATATGACCTTGCGTATGTTGTGAAGCGATGGAAGGAGAAAGGCAAGTTTTTTGATGATTTGTCCTATTGTCTGGACAATCTCAGCATGTCGATCTTTACTTCCCTTCGCACGCCTGTGATCGGGGGCAGTTTACCAACGATTGGTGCAGAAGTGCGTGAGGATACTAGTACTGAGCCTGCCGCCAATGCCAGCGTAACAGCTAGCCAGGCTGTCACTGTACCTGCCGCCCCTGCCAGCGTAACAGGAAGCCAGGTTGTCACTGCGACTGCAGCACCTGCCACGCCCGCAAAGCAGACTAGCACGCAGTTAGAGGAAGAGTCAGCACAGTATGATGCAGGCTGCAAAGAGATGGATCAAAAGTTCAGAGAGAAAATGGTAAAAGAGTCTCAAAAGCGCAAATCCCCAGTGCCAGCTGCCGTCCTTGCCAGCGTAAGTAGCAAAAAGCCCAAAACATCGAGCTCTGACTCTGACAACGGGAGTGAGGGTGCAGAAGAGGAAGAACCGAACATAGAATGTTGTGCCTGCAATCAGAGAATCGATGTCTCTCATGGAGCTACGACATGTATCCGGTGTACTAATCCGTTACACCTTGAACCACCCTGTCGATGTCTGTGTCCAGAGGGTGCAGAACAGAAAGAGGGTGCCGAAAAGGAAGAGGGTGCCAAACAGGGAAGAAGAAGAAAATATCGAGCATGTCGAGGAGGAAGATGATCAGGAGGAAGATGATCAGGAGGAAGATGATCAGGAGGAAGATGGTGAGGAGGAAGATGATAAGGAGGAAGACGATGAGGACTGGCTGCCGTCGAAGTAATTCATCGCTTACTATCTAATTTTATTATTAATTATATAACTATTAATATAATAAAAGGAAAATTAGTTAGCTGCTAAATTATTAATACTAAAAAAGTAACTTATTTTTATATCAATAATATTCAATATATCAAGAAAACCGGCCGGCAGTAGAATTTTTATTTTTTATTGTTTATCTAGATTTATAGCTGATTTTTATTAACACTATCTATAGATTTATATCGAATATCCCTTACATACCCCATACCCAATACTTCATACATACCCTATACTCTATTCTTCACACCACATACCCCATACCCTATACCCCATAACCTATACTCCATACATACCCTATACCCCATAACCTATATTAATACTCCATACATACGCAATACCCCATACCCCATACCCGATAACCCATAACCCATACCCCGGTATGGGGTATGGGGTATGAGGTATGGGGTATGGGGTATGGGGTATGGGGTATGGGGTATGGGGTATGAGGTATGGGGTATGAGATATGGGGTACAGTGTATGTGGTATGGGGTATGGGGTATGGGATATGGGCTATGAGGTATGGGGTATGAGGTATGGGGTATGTATGGGGTATACATACCTCATATCCCATATCCCATACCCAATGCCTCATACCCCATACCCCATACCCCATACCCCATACCCCATACCTCATGATCATACCCCATACATACCCCATACCTCATACCTCATACCCCATACCCCATACCCCATACACCATACCGGTACCTTCCATACCCTCCATACCCCATACCCCATACCCCATACCCCATACCCCATACCCATACCCGTATAGCCCATACTCCATACCCCATACCCCATACAATATGAAAATTCTCTAAGTCCCTTCCCATGGGGGGGGGGGGGGATATGGCCCATACCCCCCCTTTTTTGGGGGGGTATGGCCCCATACCGGTATCATACCGGTATCATACTGGTATGGGGGGGGGGATGGGTCTGGCTGTGCAGGTTTTGGTGGCATGGCATGCAGAAATCCATCACAGTCGACACATGCGAACACTGCAAGCAAACCAAGACACCACACAACAACGCGCAGAGAGGCCTTTATGGCGAATACAAGCTTGTTGAGAACCTATTCGAAACTTTGCATGTTGATTACGTAGGACCGCTACCGCGAGCGGAGACCCACAATTATCGGTACATCCTGACAGCCATAGACCGCTTCTCGAATTATGTGTTCGCGGTACCAGTTGTGGAAAAGGATGCGGAATCGACATGTGAGGCCCTGGTCGACCATGTCTTCCGATATACCGGAGTGCCGAAAAATGTGTACAGCGATCGGGGATCGGAGTTTACAAACGAACTCTCCGCTCGGCTGTCCACAGTGTGGGGCTTTAAGTGGAAATACGTAACTGCATATTCACCAGAGAGCAACGGCAAAATCGAGAGGGTCCACAGACCGCTCAAGGCCGCGCTCCAGCAGTATTGTCGCGATAATCAGCAAATATGGCATAAGGCCTTACCGTCTTTTGTGTGCTCCATGAACAACACCGCATGGAGGGCATTGGGCGGAAAAGCCACGGGCGCTTCCCCCAATCTCCTGGTATACGGGCAGCACTTGAGGATTCCGGAGGAGCTGGTGTTACCAAACCTCCCGGAAGGGGGCTTTTTGGAGCATGATGAGCTGATGGCCTGTCGCCTACGAGTCATGGTGGAAGCCAGACACTACGTCATGAAGGCGCGGGAGGCCGAAGAGGCTCACAAACAAAACCAGCAGACGCCGAACAAAGTCAAGTATGAGTCGGGGGAATACCATAAAGGGGACTTAGTCTTCCTGTACGTGCCCCAGGTACCCAACTTGGTTAGCGTCCAACTCTTCCCGATGTGGCAAGCCCCTTACACTGTCGTAGAACAAGTAGGTGCTTTGACATACCGAATACAGGGAAAGGGTAAGACGCTAGTAGTACATGTACGGCGGCTGATGCGTTTTAACCCCATGCTGGAGCGCAACGAAACAATGACGGAAGCGGTACAGAAGCTGGAACACATTCTAAGGCCGCCGCCCAAGCGCCGAGACAAGACGGCCGAGGCGAAGGAAAACCCGACACAACCCTTACCGGCCGTAGCCGAGGGGAATGATCCGAATAATAACGAAGCCGAAGAAGTCGCGGCTGAACAAGCCGACGCTTCCGAGGGGGACGTTATCGCGCCAGGGCCGACCAACCACCTGCAGTCTGAACAGGAGGAGAAGGTTGAACCGGTGCCGAGACGCCCACCAGCTGAATCAAAGCTGAGGTCGGCCGACGACGTGAAAACCATGCACTGGCACGTCGGAAAGATAAACCTTTTTCGGCCACCAGAGGCACATGTCGGCGACGATTGCCTCAACGATTTCTTCCTCATGAAAGTAAGAGAATGAGCCGCAGACTCGGGTCACGCGCACAAGCAAGGCAATCAAAGCCGAGCCGCCCGTACTGCAGTTCTATCGATCACACCAGGACCTCGACGAGCCGGAATCGCGGACTTTTTATCCGGTATACCGCGACTCCAACCAGGTCGAAACGTTCTGGAAAGGCATCACGGACAAGTCCGAAGGCTACACGCCGTGGCAAATACAGGCGTGGCCTAGGATGGTGCTGGATTACCCATTCGATCTACAGCACGGTCGAATCCCCTTACGGGTGTGGGATGAGATAGTAGCCGAGGGCATAGCGACCCATTTCATCGGGGCACCACCACCAGGCAAATATAACAAAGCCAAATTAGGGCAGGCGAAGAGGCGCAAGCTAGCCTAGCCCAGCATGCCGTGTGACACCTCACAAGCATAGTTAACGCGGGTAGTATGCGAGATCCAAAGACCAATACTGGGTAGCAACAGTAAGAAACTAGCCACAGGAAAGACGGCTTTGGACTCCATATCTGTTAAAATACTACCTAAGTTCATTCTTCTTAGAGATAGCAAAAGAGAGCCTAACATGACATGATACACGGGAAAAGACCCTGCCTTACCCTCCGTGAGGTACGATGACCCTGAAGGTATCTTGACGGGCTAGTAGTTGGTGTTCCACCAGGGGTCGGAATAGCTTCGGGCTAACCATGTTGACGCGCAGCAATGCCCGTTGATATGGTTGGCATTGCACATTATACCCACCTCCTCTCGAGTTGCACACCCGCCTCCCGCGGCAATGTCATGAGTGGCGTATGATAAGTTATTCCCCACAGAGTGTCTTAGATATTATGCTCGCTCTTGTTTGCTCTTTGTTTGGATGGAAGGGGCTCTAAGGCACCCGACGGCCCTACGTATACACATAAGCATATCTTTTCCACTAAGAAATATAACATGTCCCTAATTATATACCGCCGCAAATCGCGCAGTACGGCGAGGGTGGAACACGCGGACAGCAAAGATGACCGGGGCATGGGTGCGCCCGCGTTGTCACGCTGTTGACCAGCGTTTGGAAACGAGCAGAGAGTCGAACACCGACACGAGAACAACACATAGCACATTGCTCGTTGTGCTTGGGCTGACATACAGATATATATACATACGAACTCACGGACATATACGTGATATAGGCACCTGGCGGTGTATGTTTGGCACCGAACATCTGGTGGAGCAGTATTTCGGATTCCTCCTGGCGTGCGTGGCTTCGGTCCTGGTGATACTGATAGTACACCTAGGATCACAGGCGATCGCGGGAGAAGGGCAACGGCTCCCTCCATCCGCGCGGGATAGTCCGGCGGGAACGATCCCGGCGGCTAGCCCGGTGGCGGACCGGCGTCGCGAAGCGGAGCAACTGGACGAACCAGACCCATCTGAGGCAGCAAACTTCAGGTGCAGTTACATAACTCACCAGAGGGGACACCCCACATCACAATGACCACTCCGAGCAGTGGCGCAAACAACCTTGCAAGCAAGGGCGCACAGGGAAGCGAAACCCTGCAGCGCAACCTTGGCGGTCCCAATACACCGCTCACACCCGCTCAACCGTCAGGTGGCACAACTCAGGCTAGTGTTGTGACCACACCGAAATCCCCACGGGGAAAAGCTGAAATCGAGTCGGAGATGTTGACGACCCCTAGTATGAAGTCATCGGCTGACGAGGGGGAGGCACCGACTGAGGACAGCAGTACACCTGTATCGCAACACACCGATGAGGACGTCGATCCCGAAGGGTTAAACACCCCTCAGCATTCGGGATTTGGGTGGATCCCAGAAGAAGACGAGAGCCTATATTATGGCGAAGAATTGAGCCTCATGCGGATGGACGCTAGGGAGGAAGCACGCTTGAGATACTGGGAGAAAGTCGGCGATGAGGATAGACTCAAGCCCGACGCTTACAGTGACAAGCTGAACCCGCCCGAAGAGAAGCGGCCCGATGAGCGGCCACGGCCCACGGATCCGGCGTACCAGCACCACCGCTGCCCGCCACCGGAACCGACGGCACATTGGAGCAGGGACGAAGCATTCCCCGCTTTCATGCCTCCGATAATATATTCGGAGTATACGGACCGATCGACCGTCCGATATACGCAAATTCGGAACGGGGCCCGGTACCGCGAACGTGGAGGGTCGTAGCACCCGGAGTGCGTAGGCCATATCGCATCGACACGGAAACGATGTTGAGAGGTATGGACCTACACCTGAACCAAGACCCAGATCGGGAAAGGGGGGAGTATCAGAAACCGGTGCGTTACGCGTATGACCCACTGACGCGCAGAGTACACCGAATCTATCCACCTTACCCGGATATCACGGATGCGGAGCGCAGGCTGCGGCTACAATGCCCGGCGCTCGCACACACAACCAACGAACGAACGTTCCCGTTCACACCGTCTAAGGAGCCGTACCGAATACGATTGGTGGGCAACCAGGTTAATTGGGTCCCAGACCTGCACTTGTTTGAGGCAAACCCTCGCAAAGTTAACCTGCCACCACCAAAGCCTCCATTCGACGAACGGGTCTTCTCGGACTACCTTGACAAAGCGAGGTACGAGCCCACCGAACAGGACAACGTCCTGAGGGTACAGTGTGAAGGGTCAAAGAAACGCGGGAGAGGATGGGGTCGGAGATGCTCGCGGAGATGGCACCTCACGGAAAGAGCGTATGCGTCACCAGAGCGATACTTGCCTCACCGATGTCCAGATCACGCATACAACGATGACATCGAATTGATATCCTGCGCACAATTACCGCCATGTTTCGGATGGGATGTCCCACACACATGGGGGTTTCGTGACAACCCGTTACCGGGGATCGCTCGGTACAAGGCGATGGACGAGGACCGAGTGAAATTTACCAAAACCTTGTTCGAGCAAGCCAAATCGCTGCGAGGATGGGTGGGATTGGAGGACTATAAGCGAAAACATGCCCTCCGGTTCTACGGCATTTGGACGAATCCGAGATGTTAGCTTAAACCATACCAACTCAGAGAGTTGCAGTGGTCGCAGGAAGATATCAATTCTTACTACCGACTGCTCGAACTTTCGGGTATCCCATTGCCCGAGATGGTCAAGGCATACCGAGCCTACTACCTTCGGAGCAAACATGACCAACCCTGGGACCTCAGGGTTGAAGAGAATGTACTCGCGTAGTATAGGCAGGTCTTAGGCATACCCAAGCCTCCCCTCCCTATGTAGGCCGCGAGGCATAAGACGACGAATACCTGAGCGTTTCCGAGGTGCGGCTCGGCTCCGGCAGCAGTATTACGTACGGTTCCAACACGAGCATCGGCTCGCGTGGCTGCTGACGATATCCCGGCAGTTGACGAGGAGTAACGACCCAAAGACATCCCGCATCGCCAACCAGTTAGCCGATCCTGACAAGAACGTTCCGAACACATATCGAGGCCGCGTGAGAGGCTTCGAACAATGGATCGAACGATTCAGGGCACAGGACGCACTGGGTTGGGACAGACTTGTCCAAGCCGATGAGTTCCGATGGCACAGAATAACTCAACGGTTGGATTATATCTACCACTATCGACGTGAGTGGCCGTACTGGAGGGAACAGTACGAATACCAGCTGGGGCAGATCATTGGTCAATTCGCCCCAGTCATAAGGTGTATCGTGCCACAGCATTCGGAAGTCGGAGAAGACTTGACCTGGTCGGAAGCGAGGGCTTTGAAAGAAAGCCTGGATCAGGAATTAGATATGCAAGCGGAAGACCAGCCCGCACATGGAGGTGGCAACCATCATCACCGTCTAGCGAAGAGGAGTTCATAAACTCCCTCGAGGAAGTATACCTCGACGAATAAGCGTAGACGCGTTTTGAGACCCAGCCAATTGGTTGTATATATTTTTAGACACTTCTACCTTCGCCACAGCGAAGTAGATACTTGCCGGGTGGCAATAAGAAAATGTCTGCAGACAACAAAACCAAACAAACAACGCCAAACACGCCAACGGCACCCTTGACACTGGCATAGCGCCCGTTCATCCCTATGATGGATGAGGATGCACGGGGGTATTGAACAATTGAGATCAATGCCTCCCTGTATTCTCGGGATCACAGATCCTTCGGACGGACTAGGGCCGAGACAGGGGATGGGGACGCGGGATACTTACAATTGCTCGGAGATTTGCTTCAGATCAGATGCAAATCGCCTAGTAATGGTAGGATCACAGATCCGAAGGGTGGACCATGTCACCAGAGCTGTTGAGTGCTGCCGACCCTCAACCTCGGGAAGTTTGAGGCGCGGTAGCAAATGCGGGTCAGAGACCCGGGAAAGCATGGAGACAGGAAACGGCGAAAGGATGATTTGACAGCGACATGATCAGACCGTTGTACGTCTATGGCAGATCGCCATAGAAGAGGGGGAGGAGATAGTTCAAAATTCAAATTCAAATTTGAAATCGAAAATCTCCAACTTGTGACTCAAATTTGTATTTTGTAAGTACCGGACGTACAACGGTGATGAAGAGCAAAAACGTAGCTGTCACTCAAGCTACTCCATGGGTTCAAGTTGTCTCCACAGGAGCCGATCACCCATGAGGAAACAAATCCGGAAAGTGCGCTCTCATTTGCCGATATTTACCAATCTACCCCTATTTACTACGGTTCCCGTATAAGACGGGGAGGGGGGATTGTAGGCGCAGATAGGTAAATATGCGATCTTTTCTTATACCCCTATACACAGTGATGTATAGAAGAGCTATACCTCTTTAAGATGTAGTCATAT